>JAVLUX010000065.1:20150000-20410000 GCA_032164185.1 Moxostoma hubbsi
ATTAAGGGGATTGTAAGCTTCTGAAGATCAGAGGAAAACATAAGATGCTCCTATTTATAATCTTTATATGAGTGATTAGTCTTTATCTTCCTTCTGGTATGTTGATCAAGCAGCAAAATGCACAGAGTTTTTAGTTTTTAAAACAGGATCTAGAAAGTGATTTGGGAGAAGTCCGAAATTTCCAGGATTCATGCTAATCTGCTTGAGAGATAGCTGAAGTTATTATGTGTTTGTGTGTGGGGGATTATTAGTGTTAGATCAAGTTCATTTATTTTAAACAAAAATGCAAGGGAATCGTGTGGCGCCATGCGGGGGTCAGACGGGTGAATGGCGAGCTCTGTGTACTTTGCTAGTTATTAATTATTGTGTCTTAAACTGGTGAGATTCGATATACTCACTGTTCTATGAAGTCAACATGGCAAAGAATTCAACATCCATATTGATGGATTCAATCATTGATCATAGTGAAGCAAAAGTGTGTAAGCCCCCCAGAGCAACATTGACACTTTACTTTTATTTGCAAAAATCTTGGTCTTACAGATATTTGGAGATTTTTAAACTGATCTGGGAGGGAATATAAATATTTTTCATCAGTCCATAAGATTTATTCTAGAATATATATTTCTTTATTATATCCAAGTCCCTCATTTCATCTGTTGTTGATTGTTCAATTGGAAACATCTTAGTCTCAGATCATGCACTGGTGAGTTTAGAGAAAAATAAATCCTATAGTTGCACTTGTATCCCTTTTGAAAAATCCTGTTTTACAACAAATGTTAAAGGTTGAAATCGATGTTTATATGGAGACCAATTGGTCCTCAGTATCCTCTGTGGGCGTGGCATGGGAGGCACTTAAGGTGGTTCTTAGTGGTCGGATCATACAGTATGCCTCATTCATCAAAAAAATCCAAAGCATGAGAACTCGTGGAGTTGGAAGGGGATATTAAAAGTGCTGAGGCAGAGCTGAAGAGCCGAATGTCGTCTGATGGCCTAAGAGAATTTACCCGATTAAAATACAGATATAATACTATTTTGTAGGGGAAGTTGGAGTTTTGATTATACAGGGCAAGACAGTCATACTTTGACTCAGGGGCATTTGGCTAGATATATAAAGCAGAGAGTGTCTTTTTCTACCATTCTCTCAGTGAAATCTGCTGGTGGTGAAATATTTACCTTGGCCATTGATACTAATAATGCTTTAAAAAAAATTATATCTTGATCTCTCTATAGTTCCACATCTTCGTCTACTGATGAGGATATTATACATTTTGTGGAACCATTAGACCTACCTAAACTGAAGACTGAGTAAAAAAATTCTTGTTCCTGAAATAACCTTGGTTGAGCTTGGCAAAGTAATTAAGGCCATGCCTACAGGCAAGTCTCTGGGGCCAGATGGCTTTGCCGCTGAGGTTTTTTTTTTTTTTTAGATCTTATGCTACAGAACAGGCTCCACTTTTGTTAGAAGTTTATAAAGAATTGTTAGAGAATGGAAGGCTTCCACCAACCATGACACAAGCCTGGATCAGCCTGATTCTCAAAAAGGACAAAGATCCAAGAGAGTGTAAGAGTTATCGTCCAATTTCCCTGATCCAGCAAGACATCAAAACATTTTGAAAACATTTGGCTAACCGATTAAGTAAAGTTATGGCATCTTTTATACATATAGGTCAGGTGGGGTTTATTCTGGGCTTCAGTGTCTCTGACAACATTAGGCATCATCAATATTTTGTGGTAATTGGCGAATGAGCAGACTCTCACTTGATGCTGAAAAGGCATTTGATATGATAGAATGGGATTATCCTTTTAATATTTTTGAAATATGTGAGTTCAGGAATACTTTTATTGGATGCGCCTTCTAGTAGTCGAAACAGGGCATTAAGTATTTGGGCATTTTATTCCCAGTAAATTTGTCTGATTGTCAGCAATTTGATAGCATAGGATGTCCTTCATTTGGAATGGTAAGCGTCCCAGATTACATTTCAATAAGTTACATAGGCCGATTGGCAAAAGTGGGCTAGGCCTACCCAATATTTTGTTTTATAATTATGCATTCGTTCTCTGACAATTGGCTCATTGGTCGCTTCCACCTGAGAGAGCCCCTCCCTGGTTTGGTGCTGAACAGGAAGTTCTTGCCCCTATTTTACCATCGCAAAGCCTTTCTATCAAACTAATCTGAGAAGATAAATTGTATAGCATATTGCAGAACCCAAAATTATGTATTAATAAGTCCTCTTTCTGCTGGTGAGTAGGTTGTGCTTGATGACCTATATGAGAGTGGAGTTTTGAAATCTTTGGAAAATTTGGTTCAACATTTTGGATTCCCTGATCTCAGTTTTATAGGTATTTTAAAACCGCGCCACCTGCTCTGCACCGTTTTGGGGAGTATCATACACCCCCCTAAAGTGGCAGATACTCTGAGAGTGGTGATTACTGCTTTTGGAAAAGGTAATGAGGCATCAGTGTATTACTCCCTGCTTATTCAGAGTCTGGGGGATGGAGATTTAACTTCTATCAAGAGATTATCGGAGAAAGATTTAAACTTTGTATTGTAGAAGGGAGTGTGGGCTAGGATTCTAAAAAATGACAAGTCTGTATCTAGAGATGTAAGGGTGCATATTACTGTATGCAATTCACGATTTTACATAGATTCTATTAAACCCCCTCTAGATTGTATAGGTTTGGTCTTAAAGACACACACACCTGCAGGCGATGCCAATCGGAGGATGGACAGAGACAATGTTTTTTGGCATTTCGGGAGTGGTGCACGGAGATGGGGAGGGTTGAGTATTTTGTATTTTTTATTTTTATATATATATATATATATATATATATATATATACACACACACATATATATAAACATACACATATATATGTGTATGTTTTTGCTTTTCTTTATTATTGTAAGATTTAATAAAAAAAAATTTTTTAAATATGATATTAAAATTTTGTTTTGCTCTTTCTATCTTTTTTTATTGTGTGTGTGTGTGTGTGTGTGTGTGTGTGTTCTTTGAATTATAATTTTTTTGATCAGTTGTTTCTGTATCACTAAGTAGGACAGGGCTCAGCCAGGGGAGGGGACTGAGTTGGAACAGGAGCTAAATTAGGGTTTCTTTGTAAGATATGTGTGTGTGTGCATGCAATGGCAATATTAGAGTGTTTGTTCATAGTTTTTTCTTTTATTTTTTTTGATGTGGGAAAGAATTTCATGGGTTTAAGAGACCCGATTAGCACGGAAATTAATGGCACTGAAATTATCCTTCTCAAGCTGCCTGTTTTTTTTTTTTTTATTAAAAACCCTTGCTTGTTGTGGTGTGTGTCCCTTGGTGCCCAAGGTTGTTTTGGCAAAATCTTTCTTGGTGTAGTCCGCAGGATCCCTGGCACACCTCTTGTGCTGAAGCAAATGCACTTGAGAAAGAATTGTAACAAAGGGATATACTGGTGTGCCGAGCACAAGTGGTTGAGTCAGCTATTACGAGCATTGCAGTTGATTCTACTTTGCAGCAGTGGAAATAGTCTTTGAATTCCGAGCTCCAGCAGGAGCTCAAATAACAGGTGTCTGCTTTAAGATCCATTTGGAGGACCTTAGGACCCTCCAGGCATGGCGTAATTTAAATTGGACCCCTAGTGTCGCTTCTTCGACACAATGGGGAATGTCTAGGTTACGTATGTAACCTCCGTTCCCTGATGGAGGGAACGAGACGTTGTGTCCTCCTGGCCACGTCGCTGAGCCGAGCCACTGTAGTGGCCGGACCATTTCCGGTTCCTCAGAAAAATCCTGAATGAACTCAACGTATTTCCCCGCTTTTATACCCGTATGTCCGGGAGCGGGGTATGCAAATACTGTCTGCCAACTTCTCATTGGCATTTTTTCATAGATCAGAGACATATTTGGCACTTGAGAGACCTCTAGTGTCGCTTCTTCGACACAACTTCTCGTTCCCTCATCAGTGAATGGAGGTTACGTAACCTAGACATTTAAGGTCATCTTATATTTATCAATTACTTTTATGTGTTGAATATGTTTTATTTGTCTATATTTCTGGACTATTTTTTATATTTCATGTCTTTGTGTCATTGATAAGCACAATTCACTATATTATGGGCTCACTACACGCATCACATACATCATTGAAGTATTTAGAAGAGAGGTTTTAAAAGGCATGTGCACATGCTTTTAAAGGTGGAAATTATTTGTATTTTTCCATCAGCATACTCCGTGAACTGATCCACTTTCCTTTAAAATTTCATAACACAGACTACACCAGTTACATGTGAATATTTCTATAAAGGCTATATAATGATAAAAACTGAACACTGGCATGTATTTCTACAATAAAATTAGACATATTATATAATCTATCATTCATTTTCAAATCACATCATCACATAATTTCCAAGCAATTTCCACACTACAACTTAGATTTCCACTGCACCTATTCTTTTAAACAACAAACCACAACAATATCTTGCAGCAGTTTTCATCACCCTCTACTATTCTTTATATGCTGATTTGACCAATATGTATCAAAGGCAAAACCCTAGAAACATTGCAATCATCGCTTTAAAGACCAGCCCAGGAAAAAAGGAGACTGACAGGCGTTGTTTTAAGAGAAAATAGGAAGTCGAACGGGTAGATGTTCTGTTTTTCTGCACTGGAGCTGAAACACGGATTTCAATATTTCAGTAGGCAGACACAACCACAGACAAACACAGGAAAAAGTCTGTGACTGTGACGAGCCACCCCAAGACAGCAACCCCCAGACATGAAGACAGACGTGTGTGTGCGCGCGTGCGTGTGCGTGCGTGCACATGTTTTAGCTTAACTTTGTGGTTCAAATCAATTTAATCCTGGGCTCAGCGATCAGTGAGGTCCAGCAGTCTAATTTATCCTTATAACTGACCTTCATTTAAAGGCCAATTATATAGTTTTTTACCTTTAGTGGTCGAGCTGGTAATTCAGTAATCAGTCCACCAATTATGCAGTCATTATGCAAAAAAAGTGGAAAAACATCTGTCAATAGAACAAGACAAAATGCACCTGGTATGATTTCTTAAAACATTTTGCAAAATAATACACATTTTTGCCATTTATTTCTTTATATTCACTTCAAGCATTAGGACCCTTATGGGAATATGCAAAGGAATCAATGCAGCGATCTGAAATATCATCCACTGGTGTCATTGTTGCACTGATTGGTGTTATTATTGTTTTTAAAAAAACATTGACTTTTAAACTATTTGATCTCATATTTTATAATGTTGTAATTTTTGTATTGTTATTTATTTTGTATGTACTCTGAAAACAATCCCAGTATGCTTGGGCAACTGTGAACTTCAGGACGTGAAGTTTTGTGGGTACAATTGTCTATTTTTTGGCATAATGTACCAAAGCCTGCTTCAATCTTCTTGGGTCATACAACATATTCTAACCTACTCTAATATTATATCACATGCCAACATACATCTCAGAGACCAATTGGGAATGAGTGAGGAATACCGGAAGTGTGTGACTGTGGCAGGGTACACTGTGTGGACATTACCTGGCATATGATAATGCAAAGTTATCTGACATTGAATTTGAACCACTGCCCCAAAACCTAACTGTCAGTAGAGTAAAATGTTAATTTTAGAGCAATAATGCAACCTTCGAATTGCGCTCACCGTTGTTTCACGCAACACACTATCAGTAGCGTCTAGGGAAAGGTAAACATAATTAGATTTATACAAAACTGTCTGATGGGGGATGGTGCTTCTCAGCAATTCGACAGATAGGGGATGGTGAAAGGGGTCGATTTTTAAGGGTACATGCATTTTCGGAAGCTTCATGTCGGTACAACAAATCTGGAGTTCTGGCAAACTAGCTGCAAACTTGCCACAAATTTGACAAAAATGTTATTATTTTCACATGTGAATGAGCTTGTGATTCATGGCAAATGTTAGCCAGAAGTTTGCAGCTCTTCACCGGAAGTGGTGAACCTGCCAATTTGCGGCAAATTTGCATGTGAAATTTATCAATAGCAAATTTGCGGCAAATGTGCCGCGATCTCTCGATTTTTGTAATGGTGATCCTGTTGGATAAGAGGGGCAAACAATTCCATAAACTTGCTTTGGAGGGACACAAGCCATATTTAGGACTAGAATATTCTAGATAATTGGGGTGGGTTCTTTTGACTTGGACCAGCAAGCCACTACGACCATATAGCAAGACCTTGGCTATCATCCACGATACCCTTGCATTTTAATTTATTTATTGATTTTTGCAAAGAAAAAGCACCACTCACATTTTTATTAGAGAATGTAAAAATCGAGATATTTTAAATGTATTTTCTTTCTATTGGTCTTAAATATCTTCAGTGTAACTGACAAGTCCCCAATCTTTTCCCACAATACTAACTCCATCATTGTCGTCATTCACTACATTCCTCTGTTTATTCTGTACCTCAATCACCCTTCCCCCCCCAACCCCATCTCATGCTTCATCCATTGATTTAGCTTCATCTCAGGCTCCCCAATGTGACCAGTGCTACACTTAGAGGAAGTCCAGCATCTACATCCTGTCAGGTTGATGAGAACAATTAATAATTTCCTCCTTTGACCTTTACAAATACTCTTTGCCAGTTTATATCATTGCCTGTTTACAGTAGTTTGTACATAATACATGAGGGCTAAAGTATATGTACACATGAGAACTGAATTGTTTTACAATTGGCTTGTTTTGTCTTTGGAGATGTGACAACTATTTTCTTAGCTCTGCTGAGGGCACTCTGATAACTATAACACATAACTGGGTGATTCTATGGTAACAATCATAACCTTTTTGATAAATGTCATGGTACTGTACTGGTAAGCATTTAAACATTAATCTGTCAGGTAACACTTTACAACAAGTTTCCATTTGTTAACATTTGTTAATACATTAGGTATCATAAACAAACAATTAACAAAATACAGTATATCTTTTACAGCATTTATAAATCTTTGTTAATGTAATGCTATTGTTCATTTTTAGTTCATGTTAGTCCATAGTACATTAATTTTAACATATAAAACTTTTGATTAAAAAAATGTGTTACTACTGTATATGTTGAAATTAACATTAAGTTTAATCAGGACCTCTTCTGTCAAATGAATACTAACTTGAATACTGAATAAATACTTTATTGATTATACATACTATAATCTGTTGGTATTTGGCGGTATGGTTCTGCTCTGGGCAAACTGGGTAAACTTTTGAAAGGCTATTGTGTGTCTACTGGTTGGCAGACCAAGCCAAAGTTGCCATAACAAAAGAAGTAAATACTTGGTATTGTGAGTCATTACTTTCACAAGAGAACTTTTAGAGATCAACCTTCGCTTAATAATTTTTCACCTGACTCCTATACACTGGCTTACATTAAGTTGAAATTAAAAGGCAATGACTCATATTGACAACAGAAACTTGGAGCTTGCAATATTGGCTCCCACACCCATCATCATCGTATGCTTTTGAACCCTTTGTGCCACTAACTTCCATAGGAAATCACTCAGCATTCAGAAAGTCTCGATTTTCAATTTGAGGAAAAGGAAGCTTGTATCTGTTAGTACGTACGCCTGTTGCGGCTTGGGTTCCCTGTCTCACATTCTTTCGTGCATGGAATCTATTTTCCCAGTGGAGGGTTCTTACCTCTCTTCTAGGGACTGTCTGGAATTTGTCTCTTGGACAGTGGTTCTCAACTGGTTTTGCTTCAGGACCCGGATATTACATTGAACATCAATTTGTCACTCAAAACATTGCCATTTAATGTACCAAAATTATCCTTGAAATCAAACAATGAAATTAGTGAAGTATTGTTATTACAATGAACTGCATAGGCTCAATGTGAAGGTTCACACCAAAATGAAGATTATGTGGATGTCCATGTTGGCACCTACCTAATATAGCCTCTACCAAGTAACAAATTAATTTGTGGCAAAATACTGTACAAATTTGAATGGATGCATGGCCTATGACATCAACAAAAAAGATATGGTAAAACTTTTTTATTTTTATTTACAGAACCTGTAAGTGGTGGTAGATGACTAGTTTAACTTCACAGTCCACATCTCATCAACCATTCGCAGTTTACAGTATCCGGAAAATCAGACCTTTCCTGTCTGAATATCCTGCACAGCTACTGGTCTAAGCTCTGGTCATCTCAAGACTGGACTACTGTACAGATCTGTTGGCTGGCCTCCAGGTAGCATGATTAAGTAGCATATGATCCAGAATGCAGCAGTGCATCTCGTCTTCAATCAGCCAAAGAGGGCTCACGTCACCCCACTATTGAATTTACTCCACTGGTTACCTGTAGCTGCCACATAAATTAGTTAAATGGAAATGTTCTTTAAAACTAGAAGTCTATTTATTTTTGTTATCTTAAAGGGGTAGGTCACCCAAATATGAAGTTCCCAGTCTGTCGCTCACTTCGATGTTGTGTCGAAGAAGTGACACTTTGACACTAGGGGTCTCTCTTGAGAGCCTTATGCATATCTGAACTTTGAGAAAAGGCCAATGAGAAATTGGCAGACAGAATTTGCATGTCCCGCCCCAGACATACGGTTATAAAGGGATGGAAATGCGTCTGTTCATTCAGAAATTTTCTTCTGAGCCGACCGGTTGTGGGAGCAGCGAGCTGCGAGTAACAGTCTGTTTCCTCATCTCTGAGCGTATGCTGTTGTATCTATGGCACATATCAGCATCTTTCTCCTTCTCAGCATCTTTCTGCTTTGCCCCTGGGAGCTTCGACAGTGCTATTAAAAGAGAAATTTTCCCTAAAAGTGTTTTTCTCTAAAAGAGCAATACACAGTGGCGTTGAACGTCCTTTTCAGGATGCATCTTTATAAAGATGCCTTTCCGCCCTGTGTAGTTCCTGGATGCGGTCGAGTTCTCTCCGCTCCTGACGGTCACAGGCGCTGCCTCGTGTGTCTGGGCCGCAATCGCACCGAGGCAGCATTTGTGGAGGGTTCTTGTTCTCACTGCGAGAACCTTACCATGTCAATGTTGCGGTCGAGGATTTCCTTCCTAAAAAGGAACACCACTCCAGCCGCCCCACGCGTCGCTCCTCCTTCCCACAGGATTGAGGACGACCCGGCTGGCGATGGAGGCGATTTGGGGATGGCAGCAGGCTCGGATTCGCTGGGTACGTCCCCACGAACCACCCACCCCCGACATGCTCGTTGACTTCCTCCCGGGCTCGGGGTGATAGCGGCTTGCCTCACGGCCGGTCTGCCTATCCTCTTGAGCCCCCTGAGCTGGATTATGAGCTCGCAGCTGCATCGGAGAGTGTTCCGGCGTCTGACGCGGAAGACTCAATTGGGCTGCCACCTTCGGGTCAGCACGCAAAGTCAGATGCTGATGCCCAGATGACTGACATGCTTGCCCAGGCCGCTGTCAGTGTGGGGTTGGACTGGAACCCTCCGTCCTCCCCACAGCCTTCGCGGCTGGATGATTGGTTCCTCGGGTCTGAGCTTTGCACACAGCCACCCCCCCCCCCCACCCTCCTGTTCCTTTTTATTCCCGGAAGTGCATGATGAGCTGACGAGATTGTGGAGGGCACCTTTCTCTGCCTGTAATCGATCCTCTTGCTCATCCACTCTCACTACCCTCTGGCTGAGCGGTCCATGTGTACACGGCGGTCCCCCAGGTGGGCAGAACGGTTGCGATCCACCTGTGTCCTGAAAGCGCCACCACCTAGCGGGATCGCCCAGTGCTCCCCTCCAGGGCCTGTAGGATGACATCCTCACTGACCTCCAAAGCCTACAGTGCCACCGGACAGGCTGCTTCCACTTACATGCCATGGTCCTCATACAAGTCCACCAGGCCAAGGCACTTAAAGATCTGCACTTGGGTAGCCCTGACCCCAACGTGCTGCAGGAACTGCGCTCATTGACCGACCTCGCCCTCAGGGCCACGATGATCACAGCGCAGTCACTCGGGCAGGTGATGGACACCCTTGTGGTTCAGGAACGACATCTGTAGCTGAACCTGGTCGAGATGTGCGAAGTGGACAAAGCACTCAATTTACCCTGTACTTGAATAGGTGCTCCACAGGTTGGGCCACCATGTGGACTTATCCCCCTATGTGTATTTTATGTGGTACAGTCCCCTTGCGAGCAGACCCGCGTCTCCCTTGGGCAGTCCTCACTGACCCCCGGTCGCCATGTTTGTAGCAACTCCTCCCTCCCAATGAGGTAGGATCTACCACCGCGCCAGTCTGGGCCAGGTGTGGTCTCCGCAGGGCCTTTCTCTCCTGAAAGAATAAGAACTGGGAAAGAGCGCCTTCCCCTATACGTCTGATAGTGTTAAGATGGCCCCAGCCGCTTTAACTCCATGCGAGAAACATAGAGAGAGAAAAGGCGCGGCTGGTGCGGCTTGCTCCCATGCTTGGCACGTCGCCTTCCCCCATATCGGGGTGTAAGGAACCAGAAGGTTTTGATGATTTTTTTTGGGGGCGTTGGGGAAGGGTACGTCCAGTCTGGCACAGCCTGTCATTTTGGCATGCAAACTACCTGCCCGCACCTGTGTCAACAACACATGTACACGGTTCAGTGCATGGCGTGATTAAACGTCTGTTGCGGCCGAACCTCATTGTTGGCTCCTCAGACAAATCCAGAATAAACAGACTCATTTCCCTCCCTTTATACCCGTATGTCCGGGGGCAGGACATGCAAATTCTGTCTGCCAATTTCTCATTGGCCTTTTCTCAAAGTTCAGAGATGCACAAGGCTCTCAAGAGAGACCCCTAGTGTCAAAGTGTCGCTTCTTCGACATAACGTCTCGTTCCCTCCATCATGGAACGGAGGTTACAACAGTAACCTAGACGATTCACTCAATCACCCTCATGCCCTCCCAAACTAACGTATGACTTTCTTTCTTCTGCAGAACAAAAACAAAGATGTTTTGAAGAATGTATTATGTAGTTTTGTCAGTATAATTGAATTCAAAATTATAGCACTCCAAAAAGGACATACAGGTAGCATAAAAGTAATCCATACTTCTCCAGTGTATTCCATGTCTTCTGAGCAATTCAAAGAAATGCTTTGTATTAGAAAGGGATTAAAATATTTGTCCTTATTCACTGTAAATCTTGACATCCAGCCCAAGTGAAACAGTGAGTGCAGACTCCGCCCTTGAAGTCTCCTTTGACTCTGCCTTCCATGGCGCTAATCCTCGGCCCTTCCACGCCTCCAGAGCCGTCCACTCCTTCTGAGCCTTCCACTCCTCCGGAGCTTTCCATGCCTCCAGTGCCTTCTACGGCTCCACCCCTGGAGCCTACCATGGCTCCGCCTTTGAAGTTGGCTCCGCTCCTTGAGCCGCCTCCTATGGCTCCGCCTTCTGGGCCTTCCACATCACCTGAGCCCCCCAGGACTCCGCCTTTCACGGCTCCACCTCCAGAACCTTCCGCGGATCCTGAGCCTACCACGGCTCCACCCACAGAACCTTCCATGGCTCTGCCTGCGCCTCCTCAGCCTTCTACGGCTCTGCCTGCGCCTGCTCCACCTCCCACGGCTCCGCCTCCGGTCCCTTCCTCGGCTACGCCTCCGGACCCTTCCAAGCCTCTAGAGCCTTCCACGTCTCCTCCACCAGAGCCTTCCACGTCTCCGCCCCCAGAGCCTACCTGGTCTCCGTCTTCCACGGCTCCGCCCCATGAACCCTCTATGGCTCCGCCTCCCACGGCCCCGCCTTCTACGGCTCTGCCCCTGAAGTCCTCCACGGCTTCACCATCTACGGCACTGCCCACTAAGCCTCCTTGGCCACTTGACCCGATCCCTGTCCTGTGGCCTCCTCCCAGGCCTTCTGACTCTGTCCCGTGGCCTCCTCCCAGGCCTTCTGACTCTGTCCTATGGCCTTCCCCTAGGCCTTCTGACCCTGTCCCTGTCCTGTGGCCACCTCCCAGACCCCCTGACCCTGTCCCTCCTAACCCATTCCCTGTCCCTCCTAACCCATTCCCTGTCCTGTGGTCACCTCTCAGATCTCCTTACCCTGTCCCTCCTGACCCGTCCCCTGTCCAGCGGCCACCTCCTGACCCGTCCCCTGTCCTGTGGTCACCTCCCAGATCCCCTGACCCCGTCCCTCCTGACCCATCCCCTGTCCTGCAGCCAGATCCCCTGAACCTGTCCTGTGGCCTCCACCCTGGCCTCCTGACCCACACTGTCCGTCCGGTGTCTGACCCCCCCCCCCCTCCTGACCCAGCCCCCACCTAGAGGTCATCCCCTTGGTCTCCCTGGTCCCCGTGGTCTGTCCATTTGCCCCTTGTGCCCCCCTTACTGTCCGTTTGCCCCTCGTGCCCTCCTTGGTCTGCCCACCCACCCTGAGCCCCCTTCGCTCCTGGGTTGTTTTATCCTTTTTTTTTTTTCCCCCCCTTTTTTTTGTTTTGGGGCGTCTGGAATCCGCCCCTTTGAGGGGGGATTCTGTCACGATTCCCATTGTCTGCCTTGTGTTTTTCCCTCACCTTCACTCCAAACTACGTTTCTCACAATTCCCGGCCCTAATCACTCCCTCATTATCCCCACCTGCCTGTCATTCCCTCGTTCAGTTCTGTGTGTATTTAAACCCTGTTTCCTCACTCTGTGTCAATCGTTAATGTTGAATGTATGTTTCCTGAGTCCCTGCCAGAGTTCCAGCCCGTGTTCCAGCCTGTTCTAGTTGTTTTATGCTTTCCTCTTTTTACTTTCATTTTCCCATCGTGGACCATTTGTTTGTTCCAGTGTTTTTGTTGTCCTTTGCTCACTTAAATAAAGCTGCATCTAGATCCCCACTCTGCGTCAGCTCCATTCGTAACAATTTCATTTGATTTACATTTAGTATTGTTTTTTTTTCCCCTCCCTGCTGCTGTCCACGACCCTTTCAGAACAGATCTACAACCCATTTTGGGTGGCAACCCACCAGTTGATAACCACAGGTCTAGTATATTAAATAAAAAAAATCAGAGACAAAGAACTTTATTTTTATTCCCAATGAACCATGATAACATTGTTCCACTTTAATTTGTTTTATTATAGTTTTGTCATTTTTATATTTATTTCTTTTTTTTTTTTACTATGTAAATTAAATACTTAAAATAAAGTCAGTCAAGTACATTGCTCAGACAGTCTGGCATTAACCACAGATAAGTTTAGGTGAGGGTGTGACAGGTCTGTTCAGAGGCCATGTCTTTCACCTCCATCCAAAATCAACATTTGTTCCCCTCGTATACACAATTGCAGCTAGGCAGCGGCAAACCTTATGCCTATTGAGGTGTTCTTTATGACCACAACCCATCGGCTGGCACAATGACCACGACACAGTTACCTGCTCCATATGCTCATGAACACTTAGTCAACTCTCTTAATCTCAACATGCAAAAAATAATCATTCAAACGCACACACTAATCAGAACTTTAAGTTGGCATAGGCTGATGTCCACTTGGGGTGATAACTGTGTATAAACATCTCATGTTTGGTTTATTCTGAGTGAATAGTGTGTGTGTGCATTGGAGGAAGTGAAGAGAATACTTTTGTATATTCTGTTAAAATAACCAAACAATCATTGGAAAGGACTGACATTTTAGTTCCCACAGGAAGTAAGGTTCAGTTTGGGAATAATAAGGGAAATTTAAGAAACACACTGGAGGTGTGATCAGGGTTGAGATAGGACAAATTGCTTCAAGTTTAAGAATAGTTTAAAAATGTAATAGTTTATAAAATACATCATAGGCACTCAAATTTCCATATATCTTTATTTCCTTAAAATAAGACTTGTGTCTATAGCTTGCTGAAGTCTGTACATTAACTTAGCTAAAAGAGAATATTAATTTTAAACAGAGTGGGGAATTGCTGTGACTTCTATTTAAAAGTTATTTCAGTATGTGCATGCTATAAGACATTGTAAAAATTTACATTTTAAACTTCATATGCGAGATTGTGTGGGTATTATATGAATTACACAAACTGCACTGCTTTTGAAGGACTTAAGCTTAAAAGCGGCCCCTAAATCTTTTGGACACTCAAGCCAAATTTACTGCATGAATGTCATTTATGTAGCAAAATATCAAACCAAGTGGCATCTGCAAACAATTTATGCTAGACCTTTTCACAGAAACTGTTAAAACATTTTTATCTTAATTTTGAACAGCACATTGGTTGTTTTATTAAACCAAAGTCATTTTGGTGGTGCATGGATAAAAGTCAGTACAGTGACAATTTTCTTGTGAGTTTGCCCTGGCTCATTTGGTCCATATATATATATATATATATATATATATATATATATATATATATATATATGTATATATATATATGTTTCCAAGTGCTTAAAATGCCTAATCTTAATTTAGAAAAAAGTTTATACATAAACTTAATGTTAAGCATTCATCTTAAGTGTTCAATGTTTAGAACAAATCACATCTAAGCATAAACTGGTCAATTAAAAGAGAGCAGGAGATCTATTGTGGTAGATTAGTATTTGAAAATTGTTTTAAGGGTTCATGAGTGTCTGCTGCATTGGCATAGTGTGAGCTCACGCCTGACTGCACATGCATAGTCAATGCTTTACAATGACATCATGTCTTTCTATGTCATCCTACCACTATTCAATGCCAGCCCTATAGCTTATCCTGCTAGTGTCCACTGTATCAACATACAGACTTGGTTTTTATCAGCCTTATAAAAGTTATTTTTAAGTTTTAAGAGATTCTCTTTGTTTTTGAGGTTTAAAAATTATATTTATTATTTGATTGTGAATGTATTATTTTAACTTGTCTTCTCATTTTCATTTACTCAACTTCGAAAAGATCAGGGGCCGCAAAGCTGGATCCATTTACCCTCGAGAGTCGCGCTCTTAATTTTTATAATGATATGCTGTATACACTGGTAGCCAAAATTTGGAATAATGTAGATTCTGCTCTTATGGAAAGAAATTGGTACTTTTATTCACCAAAGTGGCATTCAATTGATCACAATGTATAGTCAGGACATTAATAATGTGAAAAATTACTATTACAATTTCAAAACAATTATCAACTTAAACTACTTCAAAGAGTTCTCATCAAAAAAATGATGATTCTCCCCCTGGCCCCACGATTCTTTTAGCACTTGCAATAGATGTGGCTGTCTTGTCGGGCACTTCTCACGCACCTTACAGTCTAGCTGATCCCACAAAAGGTCAATATGATTGGGATCCATAACACTATTTTCCAATTATCCGTTTCAAAAGTAGCTTTTTCTTTGCAATTCTTCCCATAAGGTCTGCACCCCTGAGTCTTCTCTTTACTGTTGTACATGAAACTGGTGTTGAGTGGGTATAATTCAATGAAGCTGTCAGCTGAGGACATGTGAGGCATCTATTTCTCAAATTAGAGACTCTTACTTATGTACTTATTCTTTTGTTTAGTTGTACATCTGAGTCTTCCACATCTCTTTCTGTCCTTGTTAGAGCCAGTTTGTCTTTGAAGAGTGTAGTGTACACCTTTGTATGAAATCCTCAGTTTTTTGGTAATTTCAACCTTTGTATAGCCTTCATTCCTCAAGACAATAAATCACTGAGTTTCTATAGAAAGCCCTTTCTTTCTTTTTTTTTTTTTTTTTTGCGCAATTTTGTTTATTAATATTGACCGTAATACATGCCAGTCTATTGCATACTGTGGCAACTCAAAAACAAACACAAAGACAATGTTAAGCTTCATTTAACAAACCAAATAGCTTTCAGCTGTGTTTGATATAATGGTAAGTTATTTTCTAGTACCAAATTATCAATTTAGCATGATTTCTCAAGGTTAAGGTGTTGGAGTTATTGGCTGCTGGAAATGGGGCCTGTCTACATTTGATCAAAAATTACTTTTTTCAAATAGTGATGGTGCTGTTTTTTACATCAGTAATCTCCTATCTATACTTTGTGATCAGTTGAATACCACTTTGGTGAATTAAATTACCAATTTTCTTCCGAAACAGCAAAATCTTTACATTATTCCAAACTTTTGGCCGTGTGTGTATATATATATATATATATATATATATATATATATATATATATATAAACATTTCAGAGTAAGTATGTTAGTTAACGGGATAGTTTACCAAAACATTTTAATTCTCTTATTTACTCACCTTCATGCTCTCCCAAATTATTATTTTGAAAAATATCTCAGATCTGTGGATGAGAGATCCATTTTTAAGTCCTTGGCTTTTTTTTAATTTTTCAATATAAATCACCAACTGCCAGTGAATGTAGAGATTTACAATTTTTAAAAAATTGTTTTTTCACCCACGCCTCACTACATTCGATTTGTATTTAACCACTGGAGTCTTATGGATTACTTTTATGCTCCTTTATATGCTATTTGGAGCTTCAAAGTTCTGGCCACCTTTCACTTGCATTGTATGGACCTACAGATCTGAGATGTTCTAAAAATCTTAACACATCTGGGATGCATAAGAGAGAGGAAATAATTAAAGAATTTAAATTTGTGGGTCAACTATACATTTTAATAATTATTTTAAACATAAGGGTTGTAAAAATTACATTTCAGATTTAGATCAGTTCTGTTGTTACTGTGATTGTCAACTAACATACACCATGAGTGTTCAACATCACATACAGGTACACCAGAGATGTGTTCAAAAATGATATATTCAAAATTAGCACCAAACGTTATTCAGTGACAAGTCATAAAGTTTTGTTCACCCCCTTAGTGTTTTAAGCCACAGTAGATCACTAAAAAGGATTTGCGTGTTTGTTTTAGGGTTCGTTTTCATGGTGAAAAGTTGTTGAGCGGGGGGATTACCAAACTTGATCACGCAAACTTAAAGCCCAGGTCCCCCAGATCTCATTGAAAATTCGTAGATATTTTAGGAGTTGGCTGTTTCGTATGATTTCTTACAATTTAGTTCTTATGAATTTGAACGATTTCATCACATGCAAATGCCTGGATGTGTAATGCGGAATTAAGCACGAGTTCTGCATGTGAGGTGTCAAGGACATTAATATTATGCCCTTACCCAAACCCCTTATATAAACCTAACCGATCAGTAGAGTGTGTAAACATGACAGAAAGCTGTTACTGTATGTGTGACAGAAGCAAGTAATTGTCACGTATTAGATGAAAACGATGTCCAGCGATGTCATTGGCTGTAGTGAAGGTTGTACGAATTCATATGAGTGCAGTTGTATGATATCATGCGAATTAGCCAAAATTAGAAAAGTTGTACGAATCCTTAAGATTTCGCCATGATAGTGTGTTGTATTTAAATACGGGAGTAAATCCCCAACATTTTTATTCCATATTTATACAGTGGGACTGACTCCTGCAATTGTGATGATTGACAATTGCTAACCATAACACTGCAGCGTCTCGTGTCTGTGAAACATGAATCCCACTAGTTTGACCAGATTTGTGTCAAGTATCTTGAGTAAGTTTTAAAATGCGTAATGTATTTAGATATTTATTAATGGGACTTTTATGGCACTGGAACTTTACAGCGGCGCTCTGTCACTTGACTCAGTTTCATCACTCATCATCAACTGCAGCCCGTGCATTTAAGTCAAGGCACTCAGTGCGATTCATGTCATTAAGAAAACATAGTTTTACAATGAATAATACACTGTATGCCTATGGTACATTACGTGACAGTCAACTAATTATACCAATATATTTTAAAAACACATCCACGCAAGAAAGCCAGAACAAAGAAAATCCCATGAAAAAGCTCTCTAATAATATTAATAATTTAAATTTTGCTTGCAATAAAAACAAAAATTCTTCAGGGTACTCAACTTGATCCGACATCGAATGCTCAATCAGCCTAATTTACACTTAGAAAACTCCTGATGTTGATTATAACAATGCAAAAAGCTCTAACCATTTTACTTGAAGTGAAAATCAGCGCAGAAAGCTAAAAGAGTTTATTAAAAGAGTGATTTTCTCTATAAAAGAGTATTTTCTTCTAAAAGAACATTTACACAGCGGCGTTGAACGTCCTTTTCAGGATGCGTCTTTATAAAGATGCCATTCCGCCCCTGTGTAGTTCCTGGATGCGGTAGAGTGAAAATCACTCAAGGCAACAGCGGCTCGCCTCACGGCCAGCCCACTTATCCTCTAGAGCTCGAGGTGGATGAGCTCGCCGCTGCATTGGAGAGCGCGGCGTCTGACAAAGATGACTCCCCTGGGCTGCCGCCTTTGGGCCAACATGCGCAGGCTGAGGCTGACACGCAGATGACCGACATGATTTCCCGGGCTGCCACCAGCGTGGGGCCGGACTGGACCTGGACTCATCGCGGATGACAGGTTCCTGGGGTCTGCACGCGGCTCACAGCCTCGCCTCCCCCTGGTCCCGTTTTTCCCATAAGTGCATGATGAGCTGACGTCTTCGTGGAGGGCACCCCTCTCCACTCATCACAAAGCCACTCGCTCATCCGCTCTTGCTACACTCGACAGGAGAGTGGCCCACGGGTACTCTTCACGATTCCCCAGGTCGTGAACCTGGCGGGGTTTCCCTGTGCTCCCCTCCAAGGCCTGTAGGATGACATCTTCATTGACCGCCAAAGCCTACAATGCCGGCGGACATGCTGCTTCCGCCCTGCACGCCATGGCCCTCCTGCAAGTCCACCAGGCCAAGGCACTTAAAAATCTCCATGGGGGTAGCCCTGATCCCGATGTGTTGCAGGAACTGCGCTCAGCGACCGACCTTGCCTTCAGAGCCTCGAAGGTCACTGCGCAGTCACTCGGGCAGGCGATGGCCACGCTCATGGTCCAGGAACGTCATCTGTGGCTGAACTTGGTCGAGATGCATGAGACCGACAAAGCTCGCTTTCTCAACGCCCCTGTCTCCCAGTTTGGCCTCTTCGGGCGACACCATCGAGGACTTCGCCCAGCAGTTCTCCACGGTGAAGAAGCAGACGGAGGCCATTTCACACATCCTGCCCTGCCGCAAGCTTGCCGCCATGGGCTATGCCCCGTCTGCTCGCCGAGGGCATCCTCCTGCGGCTAAGAAACACCCTGCTCCACCTCAACCCAGGCCCAGCTCTCAGACCCAGCATCAAGGACACCGCAGGAAGCAGACGCCCCCCGTCTCATAGACCCCCTCGAGGACCCGGAAGGCTCGACCCAGAGGCCAAGACATTAGCTCCGGAGCTGGTAAGCAAACCACTCCATCCCCCGGGGAGGGCCGGGAGGAGAAAATTTTGTTGAATTTATTTCATTTGCCACCCCCCTACATGGGGCTGCGATACCCACATTCTCAATAACAGAGTTATTTCCTTGTCTCTGGGTCACCTGGCCCGCAAATGCCGTTCTCACAGCACTCTGCTGCCAGATCTTTACAAAAGTCCCGGCATGTTGGACACCCCGCCTTCAGCCCCACGACTGTTCCCCGGCCAGCCGTTCCTGATGAGTCTAGAGGACGCCTACATCGGACCTCCTCCTCAGTCAATAACCCACCCCCTGCCGGGTGTGCAGAACAAGGTAAGTGCTTCGAGTCTTTTCTCAGCACTAAAGCCTCGGGACAAGTCTTCACCTCCCGACGCCGTACTACCTGCTCCGCCCCGCCAGATACGTCAAAAATAACCGTCCCATTGGTGCCCCTAGCACGGAGTTTGGATGCGTGACTTTCACTTCCCAACCCATCACGCTGGCTGGCCCGGACCACCCGACTCGGTTACGCAATTCAGTTTGCCAGGCCCCCGCCCCCCTTTGCGAGCGTCCGCTTTACCGCAGTACACGGCAAGCATGTGAAATCCCTGCGCGTGGAAATCGCTACTCTTTTTCTAAACAAAGATGCGATAGAGCCTGTCCCTCCAACCAAAATGAAGAAGGGTCTCTACAGCCCTTACTTCATTGTACCCAAGAAAGGTGGTGGCTTATGACCGATCTTGGACTTGCAAGTTCTCAACCGGGCTCTGTTCAGAATACTCATGCAAAACATGTCTTAACTTTCGTCTGGCATCTAGATTGGTCCGCCGTGGCAGACCTGAAGGATGTGTACCTTCACGTCTTAATTCTGCCTCGACACCGACCCTTCCTACGGCTCGTGTTCGACGGCCAGGCGTATCAGTACAAAGTCCCCCCCCTTCGGCACATCTCTGTCCCCTCGTGGCTTCACGAAAGTCGCAGAGGCTGCCCTTGCCCCGCTCCGAGAAGCCGGCATTCGCATACTCAATTACCTCAATGACTGGCCCATCCTGGCCTACTCCCGAGAGAAACTATGCACTCACAGAGACTAGGTGCTCAGGCACCTCAGCCGTTTAGGGCTTCAGGTCTAACGAGAAAAGAGCTAGCTCGCCCTGGTTCAGAGCATCTCTCTTCTCGGCATGGAGTCAGTCTCAATATCAGCATGCCTCATCAACGAGCGTGCACAGTCAGTGCTAAAATGCCTCCCTATTGGCCCACCCGGGCCTGGTTCTCGGACCTCATACCCCTCGCTACAGCCCCTTCCTTGCGAATTCCCCTGAGGAAAGACCTTCTTTCTCAGGGATGGGGCACGCTCTGGCATCCGCACCCAGACCTTTAGAACCTCCACATCTGGCCCCTGGACAGGACGCAGAAGATCTAGCTGGTCTACCACCTGCCGTCGTAGACACGATCAACCAAGCCAGAGCCCCTTCTACCAGGCAACTTTATGCCCTGAAGTGGCGCTTCTTCACAAATTGGTGTTCTTCCCGGGCTGAAGACCCACAGAGGTGCGCAGTTAGGTCAGTGCTCTTATTTCCGCAGGAGAGGTTGGAGGGGAGGCTGTCCCCTTCCGCCCTAAAGGTGTATGTCGCCGCTGTTGTGGCCCACCACGATGCAGTAGATGGCAAGTCTATGGGTAAGCACGACTTAATCATCAGGTTCCTAAGAGGTGCCTGGAGGTTGAACCCCTCCCGGCCAAGCCTGTTCCCCTCCTGGGATCTCTCAGTGGTCCTCGCAGTCCTCCAGAGACCCCCCCCCTTCGAGTCGCTAGAATCAGTTGGACGCAGGGCCCTCTCTTTAAAGACGGCCCTGCTGATCGTGTTCGCCTCCAAGAGGGTCGGGGACCTGCAAGCGTTCTCTGTTAGCGACACTTGCCTGGAGTTCGGTCCGGCACACATATGTGATCCTAAGGCCGCGACCGGGCTACGTGCCCAAGGTTCCTACTACGCCCTTTTAGAGACCAGGTAGTGAACCTGCAAGCCAAGCTTCCCCGGGAGGAGGCAGGCCCATCCCTTTCGTTGCTGTGTCCGGTACGTGTTTTGCCTACCTACTTGGACCGCACGCAGAGCTCTAGATGTACTGAGTAGCTCTTTGTCTGCCTTGGTGAACAGCAGAAAGGGAACGCTGTCTCAAAACAGAGGCCTTCCCACTGGCTAGTTGACACCAGTACATAGGCTTTTTACACTCAGGCCATGCCCCTCCCCTTACAGGTCCGAGCACGCTCGACAAGGAGTCTTGTGTCCTCACGGGCACTGGCCAGAGGCATCTCCCTGGCGGACATATGCAGAGCAGCGGGTTGGGCAACATCTAACACCCTTGCGAGATCTTACAGTCTCTGGGTAGAGTCAGTTTCGTCCCGTGTTTTCTCAGGTCGGAGCCGGTGGAACTCAGTAACACGCTGGCAGATTGACCGGGTGGACCACTTGCGCTTAGTGCTCTTTCCCTCAGCCGAGGTAAAATTGTGCGCTTTGGGTCCGCAGTTCAGTGGAGGAACTTGCCGACCCAATCCACTGTGGGTACTTAATTTACCCTGTACTGGAATAGGTGCTCCACAGGTCAGGACTCCTACGTGGACTCCTCCTGTGTGTATCGTCTGCGATACGGCCCACTTACGAAGTGGCAGTTCCAGCTGCCCTCCGGTCACCGTGTTGTAGCAACTCCCCCCTCCTTGAGGCTGGATCTACCACTGTGCCACGTTCCACATGCCGCCTAAAAATACATGTGATGTATTCACCACCTTTACCTCCCCCTTTCGGGCAGGTGTGGCCTCCACAGGGTCTTTCCCCCTGAAAGAATAGGAAACTGGGTAAGATCCCCTTCCCTCGATGCGTGTAAGGGCCCCGTCCGTTCTTGCTCTATGCGGAGAAACATAGAGAGAAAAGAGGCCAAGCCAGGCTTGGAGCTCGGCCTGTTCCCAGGTTGGCAAGCGGCGCCTTGTTCCCCTGTCTAGAGTAACCAGAAGGATTCTGACGATTTTTTTGGGGGGCACTGTGGAAGGGTACGTGCAGTCTGACACAGCTGGTCGCCTTTGCATGTAAAATACCTGCCCGCTCCTGTGTCAGCAGTACACATACACGGCTCAGCGCATGGTGTGATTTAAATTGGACACCTAGTGTCGCTTCTTCGACACAACGTTGAAGTGAGCAACAGACGGGGAACGTCTAGGTTATGTATGTAACCTCCATTCCCTGATGGAGCTGAGCCGAGCCACTGTTGTGGCCAGACCATTTCTGGCTCCTCAGAAAAATCCTGAATGAAACAGACGTACCCGCCTTTGTACACGTATGTCTGGGGGCGGGGTATGCAAATACTGTCTGCCAACTTCTCATTGGCCTTTTTTCATAGATCAGAGGCATATTCGGCGCTCGAGAGACCCCTAGTGTCGCTTCTTTGACACAACGTCTCGTTCCCTCCATCAGGGAACGGAGGTTACATACGTAACCTAGACGTTTTATGCTATTCATTTGTAGATGAATTAGGAGTGGAAAGTGATTGAAAATACACAGGCAAAAAGGTCATTGAGAATGACAGGATAAAAAAATATTTATTTACTAGGCATTTTAGGCCAGCAGAGAAGGCTTTGCTTGCCCAGAGAAATCGCCACTGCTCATCATTCAGCAGCAAGCACTCAAAACAAACACTTCAACACTGTGAAAATTAAGTTGCGGTAAGTTGTGGTGATGAATATGTTGATAAAGCTGGGTTCTTTGCTGTGGTAATGCTTAGTTTCATCATGATTCAAAGTACATTCAAAAGTAATTTTTGCACACCTTGTTCATTCACAAATAAAAATGTAAAAACATTGTTTAAAATGTTAAATATGAAGGTAAATAAGATTTTTATTAAGCTTTCATATAAGATTGCATGTTAAAAATAAGTATAAACATTTATTACTTTTTACTCTTGTGTTCATTTAGAGAAAAACTGTGGGAAACATGCCTTCATTTTTAAATCGATTTTTTTTTTTTTTTTTTTTTTTTTTTAAATTTAAATACCTTTGAAATATTGATTCTACATTGCTACAATGCCTGTTTAGATGAAATAATGGTTCCTCTGATTTAAAAAAAACAAAAAAAAACATGCTATTTCAGAGCAAAAACATAATTATCAAGTTATACATCAAATATCATCAATTTGCTGTAACATATCGAGATGTGTTAAGCCATATCACCCAGCCCTAAGCACAACCACAAATCGGCACTTACAGCCTTTCAAATCTGGCACTGCAACTTTCAATCTTCATGCCTTGATTTTTGCAACTAATTTTGCAAAACACTTGTAGCAAAACTCACTTGTGCACTTGTAAAATCCTTCTGCGAGAGAGCAAGACTAGTGTTTGGTGGGGGAGGGGTCAATTAAGTCCTTTTATGGGATGATTCCTAGCCAATGAATGACATGTTAGGGATGTGTTTAAATAATTTAACTTGCCTTTTCAGTAGATTAAAGTAAAGTAAAGAAAGAGTAAAGAAAAGATGTTTTGCACACTATAAAAACAATGTTGGTATCATAATTAACCCACTTTGTTTCATTGATATCTGTTCTAATGAATTTGACAGTTTAAGAGCAATTTTAATGGTTTCACAGAATAACTTGGGGCATTGGTTTGAATGGGAACTGGCGATTACACTTGTCAAATCAGTAAATCACAATTGCAATTATTTTATAGCAAAATTTTGCTAATAATCTCTCTTCATATATTCCGTGAGAAACAGAAGCGCCTCTGTTTATCTATGGGGTCCTGTGCCAGTTTTTTTCTTTTATTAGGTCATAATAAGCTGAGGTTATTGATGCTTCAAGGATAACAGCGGGCAGCCACTTGCACTTCATCTTTATCAGCACACTTGGTTGTGATAGGTTAATGTTGTCTATACTGTAGGCCTACACGTATATACACAGAATGGAGAAATGTCCGGCAGTTTATTCATTCTTTCCTTTATTAAGTTACTTTATTCAGTTTACTTGCATGAAGAAAGGATCAGGCACATGATTCATGCACGCAAGGTGTTAATAATAATCCAATCGCAAGTCACTGGTTACTCGCTAATTGAGTATTCTTTTAATTCAATACTTTTTACTCTTACTCAATTAATTATTCATATTTGTACTTTTATTTCTACTTGAGTAATTCATTTTTAAAAGTCTTAGAACTTTTACTTGAGGAGAGTTTTTGGGTACTCTACCCACCTCTGATTATCCACCACAGATAATGAAAATGTTTTGTTGACTGCCGTCAACAGAATTGCCATGTTTTGTTTATACATTTCTAAATGGCTGTTGTCAAACAGCGCGCGTGTGCTCTGGACTGTATGCATGTATGTGAATGTTTACCTCGAGAAAGCAGGGCTGATGAGAGAAACTACAGAAAAGAGAGACAGACTGCAATATATGAATGAATGTACCCATACCTCTTATGTAATTTGCACCAGGAGAAGACAAACGCATCTCACATGTGCCATTAATCATGTTATTAACAACTAGTTGTTCAGTTTAACCCCGTACACACTGCGTGTCATCTTTTAAAATGCGGTTGTCACTACATCACTTCGGGAGTTAATGCGGTTGTCGAATGTGGTTGTCACTCCTGTATTTTATCAAACTCTGTGTGTACAAATCAGGATTAAGCAATAAAAGGTGAACTGACAACCAAATTTAGCTGCAGTGTGTAGGTGGCCATAGTGTCATTGGGGGCTGAGCCCCCCCAAGATTGAAATCATATAATCGTCCCTGCTCCAGACACTCAAACCTATAATGTCTTTATATGATGACACATTTTCAGACTTTGTCCACTGGTAATTTCATTATTTATATATAACACACGTACTGTACAAAAAGACATTGAGTTACACAGACTTTTCAGTCTTCCATTAAGCTGTTCAAAGTTAAGTGTTCTGTTCCCGCTATCTTGATGTTTGGTCCTAATGTACACAGCAACCAGTCAAATGTTGACGAGATAATGTGCAGCATGGAGAAATTAATTGTATAACTTGGAATAACTGTGTACGTTGCTTCAAACATTTCCCAATGACTGTCAGTCATGCGTTTTCCTTCTCAAAGAAAATTGTAGTACAAACTGTTTCTCCTGACAACAATAATTCAACAGTTTAGTTAAGTGCTAAACAATCCCAAACTTTAAATAAACCATACTCAATCTGATAGGCTTTTGCCAACTGTTGCATGGTCACATTGCAAATGCAAGTATTATAGTGGAATAATATATGTGTCACGATTCACTGTTGTCTGGCCTGTGTTTCTCCCCTGTCATCCGTTCCTGGACTACACTTCCCATCATCCCCTGCTCTGATCATCTCCAGCTGTTCCCCATTGTTCCTTCCACACCGGTTTTGACAACGAATCCTTTAAAACCATCTATCGAATCGGACTACCAACACACCGATGGAGGGAATTGCCGGAGACCAGAGATTGCACATGGAAGAAACACAGGCCAGACAACAGTGAATCGTGACAATATGCATTTGTGTGTGTATTTGAATCATTTTCATTGTTCATATGATCCCTTTGTCTAGATTTGATCAAATGTATTTTTGTTTCAGCACCTTTATTTTTGCACTTTTAATACAGGTTAAATCATGTAAACCTACAAGCGCGCGCGCGCGCGCGTGTGTGTGCGTGTGTGTGTGCGTGTGTGTGTGTGTGTGTGTGTGTTTTTTATATATATATAATATATATATATATATATATATATATATTATATATATTATACACACACACACTATACTACTGGTCAAAAGTTTTGGGTCACTTAATCATTATTTATTAATGATAATTGTAAAGTCCTCAAAACAAAGGAAGAACAGAAATGGAACTATGGGAATTATGTTGTGACTAAACAAAATCCAAAATAAATCAAAACTGTGTTATATTTGATATTTTTTAGCATCTTCAAAGTAGCCACCATTTGCATAGAATTTGCAGAAACATACTCTTGACATTTTCTCAACCAGCTTCTTGAGCTTTCACCCTTGGATGCTTTTTAAACAGTATTGAATGATTTCCCTTCAATACTGAGCACTTATTAGCTGCTTTTCTTTATTATTTGGTCCTAGTCATCCATTTCAAAAACTTTTTTTTTTTTTTTTTTTTATACAATTTTAGTTTTGTAATTAAATTAATATGTTGACACAATTATATTTGTGTCTACAAAACTAATTTCAAACATTTAAGCATACGCCTTCAAATCAAAAGGTTCATCAGTCAATTGTTGTTTTGAGGAATGAAGGCTAAACAATTCTTGAAATTGCCAAAACGCTATTTCATACAATTGTGTACACTACACTTTTCAAAGACAAACTGGCTCTAACAAGGACAGAAAGAGATGTGGAAGGCCAGATGTACAACAAAACAAGAGGATAAATACAACAGAGTCTCTAGTTTGAGAATTAGACACCTCGCATGTCCTCAGTTGACAGCTTCATTGAATTCTACCTGCTTAACACCAGTTTGTTAACATCACATGTACAACAGTAAAGAGAAGACTCAGGGATGCAGGCCTTATGGGAAGAATTGCAAATAAAAAGCCACTTTTGAAACAGAAAAACAAAAAGGAAATGTTAGAGTGGGCAAAGAAACAGACATTGGACAACAGATAATTAGAAAAGTGTGTTATGAATCCTAATCATATTGAGCTTTTGTTGGATCAGCTATATTGTAAGGTGCATGAGAAGTGCCCGACAAGACATGAAGCGTGAAATGTCACCTGAGTATCTGGACAAACGGACAGCTTGAGTGCCAAGGATCTGCAAATCTTTCATTGCTGCATGTGGAGGATTTTTTGTGGAGTTTCATGTGGAGAAGTAGTTTTAGTAATTTGTTTTCATATTGTAATAGTCATTTTTCAAGTTATTAATGTCCTGACTATACATTTTGATCAGTTGAATGCCACTTTGGTGAATAAAATTAACAATTTCTTTCCATAAGAGTAAAATCTGTATATTATCCCAAACTTTTGGCCGCCAGTGTATATGTAACTGGTGTATAACTGATTATCTACATATACCTTTAGCATATAGCCTTGCCTATACAAGTTCACCCAAAAGAAAATAAAGTTTCTGTCATTTACTAAGCATTATGCTGTCTCAAACTTGTGTGACATTCTTTCTTCTGATTATGGTTTACCTGTATGCTGTTGTTTAATGGGGTGGCTGTGGCTCAGGTGGTAGAGCATATCAATCGCAGGGTTGGCGGTTCGATTCCCGGCCCACACGACTCCACATGCTGAAGTGTTCTTGGGCAAGACACTGAACCCAAGTTGCTCCCAATGGCAGGCTTGTGCCTTGCATGGTGTGTGAATGGGTGATTGGGACACTGTTTAAAGTGCTTTGGTAACCTCTAAATTTAAAAAATGTGCTATATATGTGCAGACCATTTACCATTCTGTAGAAGAAAGAAAGTCCTGCGAGTTTGAGACAGCATAAAGGAGAGTGATGAGATCATTTTCATTTTTGGGTGAAATATTCCTTTAAAAATCTTGGTGTGAACCAACATTGACAAGAATGTGTTTGTCCAATGATTTAGCTGCACAGGAACTTTTTAACAGGGTATTGTTGGAGTTTATCGATGTATGTATGTGTTTGAGCTTCCTGGCCGATGTCATAAATATGCCATTGCTCTACACTTTTGCCCCTTTATCACAAAACCATTAAACTTACCTCTAACACCCAGCATTCCTGCATGTGTGTGTGTGTGTGCCCAAATGCTTTATCACCATTTCCTAAAGCTGTCTACATTTTTAAATATAACTGTTATCATAGCAAGGTCGTTTGGCTTAGAATGCACCAACACTTTTTGTGCTTGTTGGATCTGTGGGTGGATAATTAATTTTTTGTATCCTACAGTGGAACAGACACTGTAACATTGCAGTGCTACACGGGACTGTAGAAACCATGTCATGAGGTCTGTGGCACAGTTATACCAGCAATAAAAACTTTTAGCCCCGTTCCCATTGCTGCATAGTCTATAAATCTAGAATGCCCTTAAAAAAAGTAAACATTTTACCTTTTGTAATTTTTTCCCGTCAACATTCACTTTGATAACTAGAAAAGACCATAGTTTGTTAATACTGTACACTGACAACCATAAACAATTCAAAGGGATGTATAGTTCACCCATAAATTAATATTAACTGAATATAATAAATATCACCCTCATATTGTTTCAAACCCATATGATTTTACTGTGGAACACAAAAGGAGATTTTTAGGAACAATTTTAAACTCGGTCACCATTTACATTCATTGAATCTTTTTTCCATGCAATGAAAGTGAATGGTTAATATTCATTTTTGGGTGAACTATCCCCTTCAAGTCAATAAAACAGTCTAACAACAAACCACCAATTGGTTTACATCATCTGATAGATCCTTACATGAATTTTGCAGCTTTTGTATTGTTTTGATATAATAGTAAACAGTATCTTCTGCCCCATTTTTGTAAATGTGCTCTCTGGGTTTGGGACTTTGGATAATGTCCTGTCTCTTTGGCCCCTCTGGCTGTGGGTCTGTTGATCCTATTGTCTTCTACATCAACACTCGTGGTCTGGTGCATAAAGGGCATCTGGTTAGCAGCTTAGACTCTACAGCAGGCATGAAAAGCAGCCATCATAACCCATTCCCTCACATCTGCTCAGTGGTGCGTCAAGGACGAGTACTGCATCTGGGTGACAGGGGAGAGGAGTTCAATTTGCCCCACAGGGCATCAGAAGCCACGGACTGCAGTGCCTGAACTGGAACCACCACTGTGCAAAGGTCTGTTTGAGCTCAATTCACCTTGGCTCTCCCATTTAATTAAATGTAATTTACATTCAATCGTAGTTTTTGTACTTAGAAAAGGTTTCTTTTATATCAGAAGTGTGCTTATATTGTTGATTGTGAGCCCATTGATGATGTGCTTTGGCAATGGCATAACTGGGTGTTACACATACCCTGGTCCTGCTTGTAAATGATCAGTCTAATCAATATCAGGTATTTTGTTATTAAGATTGCATACTTTTTAGTGATAAGTTTTAGTTAGTGAATAGCTCAACTTCTATAATCTTACAAACTACATTTGGAAATCTTTGGATTTAAAACACAACAGCAACATACATGGAATGCATCAGATTTATAATTGGCAATCTGCATAATGAAAAATGCTCTTGGATCATCTTTTCCCCCCCCTCCATCCTAATTCCCATTTGTCTTTCTTATACACAGATAATACACAACAATGGGAGATTGGAGTTTCTTGGGTAATATTTTAGAGGAAGTAAATGAACACTCCACTGTGATTGGCCGTGTTTGGCTCACAGTGCTGTTCATTTTCCGCATTTTGATTCTGGGCACAGCTGCAGAGTTTGTCTGGGGAGATGAGCAGTCCGATTACGTGTGTAACACACAGCAGCCAGGCTGTGAGAATGTGTGCTATGATGAGGCCTTTCCAATATCCCACATTCGTCTCTGGGTTTTACAGATCATTTTTGTATCGACACCTTCACTTGTGTATGTTGGCCATGCTGTCCATTACATCCACATGGAGGAGAAACGTAAGGAGCGTGAAGAAGCTGAGATTAGCCACCAACAGGAAATAGCAGAGGAGCGTCTCCCTCTAGCAACTGATCAGGGAAGTGTTCGCACCGCCAAGGAGACAAGCACGAAAGGTAGCAAAAAGTTCAGACTTGAGGGCACCCTACTTTGCACCTACATTTGCCATATCATCTTCAAGTCTCTGTTTGAAGTAGGCTTTGTTGTTGGACAATACTTTTTGTACGGGTTCCGCATCCTGCCACTGTACAGGTGCAGTCGTTGGCCTTGCCCTAACACTGTGGACTGCTATGTCTCCCGGCCAACTGAAAAGACCATCTTCATCATCTTCATGCTTGCTGTTGCTTGTGTCTCACTATTCCTCAACTTCGTGGAGATCAGCCACCTTGGCTTGAAAAAGATTCGCTTTGTATTCCATAGGCCAGCTCCAGCACAGTTGGAGCCTCTTGGTTCACCGGAGAGGAAGCTTCCATTTCTCCTAAGTACCCCTGTCCAAAAAGCCAGAGGCTATAGGCACCTTGAAGAGGATAAGAAAGATGAGGTTGCACACATTTATCCACTAACAGAGGTTGGTATGGAAGAGGGACAGTTTTTCCAACCTCTGGTGGAGAAGGAACAGAAAAGCAGTCAGGAGGCAGTTATTCCAACAGCACCCCCTGTAGAGGAGACAGTCATATGCGTTGAGACTCAGCCCTCATTCATTCAGGTCATAGAGACAGTTCCAAAGCTACCACAAGAGGAAAAGGTGCCACATCAGGAGGGAGATGAGGTAGACAGCCTAAAGACTATGACAGCATTGCAAGAAGTATTGGAGGAACAACCAGAGGGTGACAGCCTTGAGGAAACATATTTAATTTCACTTGAGGAGTGTTTGGAAATAGAACTAGGGGAATTAGCCAGTAGAGAGTTTACTGAGGAAAAGTTAGTGACAGAGAATAGCTTAGTTGCGGGTGAGTTAACACAGAAGGAAAACTTTTCAGATGTTAAAAAAGAGCTATTTACATTACAGGAAATTGGTGGAACAGAGGAGAACAACTTAAAGGTCAAGGGGTCAAGGGAAGAGGGGGGTTTACCTGACGTGGTGGAGGAAGGGACAGATGTTGAGGAGTCTGATGGAGAGAGAGAACTATGTCAGATAGAGCCTTTTATTAATGAGTATGTTCTACAGGAGTTTAAATCTTTAGAGAATGGGAATGTTACTGGGGATCTGGACATCTCCAATATATCTGAGGGTGCACGAGAGCCAAAGGCTTTAAGGGAGGTTGTAGGGTCAAAGGAATTAGAAAATGTATATGACATGGTCAAAGCTTATAGGGATGTAGAAGACAAAGAAGGGGATAGTGTTAAAGAGAATGTAGTAGACACAGGAGTTGGCGGAGCAGTAAAGAACTTAGTGGAGACACAAAAGGGTGGTGTTTTAGATGATGTAGAAGACACAGGAGTGGGCAGAGCTGTAGAAGATTTAAATGCAAGAAGGGGTGGAGCTCTGGAGGGTGTAGGGGATACAGGAAGGGGTGGGGTTTTAGAGGATGTAGGGGGAACAGGAAGGGGTGAGGCTTTAGAGGATTTAGTAGACACAGGAATTGGCGAAGCTATAAAGGCTGTTGTAGATGCTGGAAGTGGTGGCGCTTTGGAGGATGAAGTAGACATAGGACCAGGCGGAGCTGTAGGGGATGTTGTGGATGCAGAAAGGGGTGGAGCTTTAGAGGATGAAGTAGACACAGGAGTGGGTAGACTTGTAAAGGATATTGTCAATACAGGCAGGGGTGGAGCTCAAGCAGATGTGGGGGTACCAGGAAGGGGTGGAGCTTTAGAGGATGTAGTGCACACAGTAGTGGGCGGAGCAGTAGATGATGTTGTAGATGAGGAAAGGGGTGGCGCTTTAGAGGATAAAGTAGACACGGGAGTGGGCAGAGCTGTTAAGAACAGAGTGGATGGGGGTAAGCATCAAGCTTTCGAAAATCTGGTCAGTACAGATGAGGATAGTGCTCTTGAAAAAGTAGTTGATTCAGATTAGGAGGAAGCTCTAAATAAAGCTCTAGAAGTTGCAGTGGACTTAACACAGGTGGAAACATTTGGGAAGGAGGGGGTATCTTTGGAGATGGAGGATCCAGAGGAGGATAAAGTTTCTAGGGGGTGGGATGGATCAAGGAAAGAAGAGGATTTTGTGGAAACTTTAGGATCCAGGAAGGAGGAGAGTTTCCAAGAATCACAAAGCTTGGAGGCCATAGAAGAAATGATGGATGCTTCATTTGTAGCTTTGGAACTAGAGACAACCGAGAGGCTTGAGGAAACAAGACCATTAAGTCGACTCAGCAAAGGGAGCAGTAGAGCCAGGTCAGATGATCTAACAATATGACTGACCACAAAAAAACATAGCCAAAGAATATACAGAGACAAATTTTTGATTCCAAATTGCCACAGCAGAACCAGCTGACAAACATAGTTTGACAAGATGTTACATTTTAATAAGTTTGATAAATATTTATAAGAAACATATTTTTAAATGTTCCTCTTAATCCAGACTTAATATGTAAAAAATAAAAATAGTGATTCTCTGCTGTTTTACTCCATTTAATACAAATCCCATGCAAGATAGTCAGTCTCACATTGTAAATGTGTGCTTTATCTGTCTATTGTTTTGATCTTATACATTGTTATTATATGTTTTTTTTTCCTGGTCCATAGAATTATATTCATTATTGCAGAACTGCTTATACCAATGGATTTCAGGTGCATTATGGGTTTTTATATGATTTTACAACATTTTTCATTTAAATAGAATAATTGAATAAAGTATCAGACAAATGTTACTCTCCCATAATTTAGTTAGGGTCTGGTGTTGTTTTTTTAACTTTTGGTAGATGCAAACACTGGATAGTGGGTTCAATTTAGATTGTATCATTAAATACTGAAATTAAGGATTTTTATTATTTGTTTAATACTCACCAGGTACAATTATGGTTTTCCTGGTTTATATGTAAAGAAATTCATGAGGACCTTAAATAAAGTTATCACTATGATTGATGACCAAAGAGCCATGTCTTTGTCTGTTGTGCAATTTATCGTATTCAATTAAGTGAGCATAAAGCATTGTAATAATTGACCCCATCAATAGAATGAGCCACCTGCACTTGGATAGTAAAATTGCATAAGCAGGAAAAGTATAAAAATGCATTAACGCCAAACAAATTGGACTGAAATGATACATGTGGGACCTCTAGCGGTGAACTACATATTACCTAAAAAATGTTTTTAACTAATTAAAATGTTTTTTAATTATGAATATAAAAAAATGCATCGTGTATTCTGTTATTTAAAAAAGCATACAATTAATTTGAATAACACATTTACACAAAGATCAGCAATCAAACAGTGCCAAATCAAAAGAGAAAGTAAAATATAAAGTACACATCCGTGGTAAACAAGTCGAAGAAGGATGTGGGAGGAGATATTTTTTTTTTTTATGATAGATAATCACACAGTAACCACATTTTGGCCTACATGAGAAAAGGCAGTAAATATGTAAAAATCTTTTAAAAACAAAACATGAATGTGTTCACTGTCCAGACTCTTTTTTTTTTATTTATTTTTTAACTTGTTGGATTGAATGTGCCTTTTAAACCAGCCTAACCTCAAACATTACAACCTGAAAAGTACAGAAGTCTTCAGAATAATTTCCTAAATTCTGTTAAAGGAGCACATAAAAGTTGTACTTTTTAAGAAATGAATTGTAATGTTGAAACATACATATAAAATCATGAGCACTCACATGATATAGAAGACTCAAGTCATATCAGTAACATTAAAAAGTTGTTTTATTCTACATGGAGAGGGTCCTCATGGGGGGGCTGCAATTTTAGTATCACATTACCTGCTGAAAACTACTCAGTCTCTATGATTGCCCTGTAATTGGACACGGCAAATAGTGAATTTCTACAATGGCATTGGTAACTGAACATTTTTGTGTTTGCAATAATGCTCCATCCCTAGGTGTCGGTGTAAGTCAAACATAATATAAACAAAAAATTACTGAATTCAGCTTAAAAACTTGACACTAGTTTGATGTATAGTTGTTGCATTGCACACATGAACACATTTATGCGTTTACAAGTACACTCAGAGAACTGCTGGAAGGAGTTTACTAATATAAAAACAAAATAAATACATATAAAACAAAAATCCTGATGGATGTATGAGAAAAGCAGGAATGTACACAGTGTCCATTTGTAATGGTTTTCAGCTCAAGCATTTTTTTGTGACATTCCATGTTCAAATTCATGAGTGAACTTCTAAATGTCCTCCATTCTGACAATCTTAATGCAAAATGTTCTGCCAGCATGATTTTCATGGTAATCAGTGCCTCCAGTATCAAGATCTCATTATTATAACTTTTCCTTAAGTATTTTCCTCATTATAAAATCTATGATGTGAAGCATGTTGATCAGCTGCTCTTTCTTCCACTCTCTGTACAGATCCAACAACTCAACTCCAGCATGGCCTTCCTAACACACTGAAGACTGTACAGAAAAAAAAAAAAAAAAATCAACAATATAAAACCACTTTCATACCATAAGGGATTTAAATAGTTATTATCCCACAAATTATTAAATAATGAATAATATATTATGTTACACTAAAAATAATGTCTTTTTCACTGACCTTAGGAAGTGACTGCAGTATATTTATCCACCACAGAAAGTTTCCTTGCTGAGCTTCTTTGAGTATCTGATCATGAGAGATCTCTTTACTTGCAGTATCTGCAATACTTTTTCTGCAATCCATAATCACACTATGTCAGATATTCAAAAAGATAGGGGTGATGTTGAATTAGTATAAGGTTAAGCACTTATTATTATAAGCATTTTGTTTAGATCTATGTTGCATATACACTCACCTAAAGGATTATTAGGAACACCATACTAATACTGTGTTTGACCCCCTTTCGCCTTCAGAACTGCCTTAATTCTACGTGGCATTGATTCAACAAGGTGCTGAAAGCATTCTTTAGAAATGTTGGCCCATATTGATAGGATAGCATCTTGCAGTTGATGGAGATTTGTGGGATGCACATCCAGGGCACGAAGCTCCCGTTCCACCACATCCCAAAGATGCTCTATTGGGTTGAGATCTGGTGACTGTGGGGGCCATTTTAGTACAGTGAACTCATTGTCATGTTCAAGAAACCAATTTGAAATGATTCGAGCTTTGTGACATGGTGCATTATCCTGCTGGAAGTAGCCATCAGAGGATGGGTACATGGTGGCCATAAAGGGATGGACATGGTCAGAAACAATGCTCAGGTAGGCTGTGGCATTTAAACGATGCCCAATTGGCACTAAGGTGCCTAAAGTGTGCCAAGAAAACATCCCCCACACCATTACACCACCACCACCAGCCTGCACAGTGGTAACAAGGCATGATGGATCCATGTTCTCATTCTGTTTACGCCAAATTCTGACTCTACCATCTGAATGTCTCAACAGAAATCGAGACTCATCAGACCAGGCAACATTTTTCCAGTCTTCAACTGTCCAATTTTGGTGAGCTCTTGCAAATTGTAGCCTCTTTTTCCTATTTGTAGTGGAGATGAGTGGTACCCGGTGGGGTCTTCTGCTGTTGTAGCCCATCCGCCTCAAGGTTGTGCGTGTTGTGGCTTCACAAATGCTTTGCTGCATACCTCGGTTGTAACGAGTGGTTATTTCAGTCAAAGTTGCTCTTCTATCAGCTTGAATCAGTCGGCCCATTCTCCTCTGACCTCTAGCATCAACAAGGCATTTTCACCCACAGGACTGCCGCATACTGGATGTTTTTCCCTTTTCACACCATTCTTTGTAACCCTAGAAATGGTTGTGCGTGAAAATCCCAGTAACTGAGCAGATTGTGAAATACTCAGACCGGCCCGTCTGGCACCAACAACCATGCCACGCTCAAAATTGCTTAAATCACCTTTCTTTCCCATTCTGACATTCAGTTTGGAGTTCAGGAGATTGTCTTGACCAGGACCACACCCCTAAATGCATTGAAGCAACTGCCATGTGATTGGTTGATTAGATAATTGCATTAATGAGAATTGAACAGGTGTTCCTAATAATCCTTTAGGTGAGTGTAGGTCTAAAATGTAAAAAAAAAAAAAAAAGTTTTTACTTTTGCCATGTTCTTGAAACACTGCTCTACACTTTATGCAGTTCACCAGCTTTAGCAGACTGATATCAACACCAGTATAGAAAATCCAGTAAATATCATAGAGAATGGGAATCATTAAAAAGTCCAAAAAGTACACTGATCACTGATGAATCAAAGGACTAGTTATGGCATATTGCATCTCTTCCTAGAAAAAAATAATACAGAAATTGTAGACAGGGTCCAAAATTGGAGATAATTTTAAATGCAGTTCTTACTTGCATCACTCATTCTATGCCTATGTGGCTCTTGTTTTTTGGATCCAAACACTTCAGCTCCTCAGACCACTTTAAAATAAAATGTTTACACTCCTCCAAACTTCATTTCGTCAACCACAATGTGAACTAGGGATTGGTCAGTAACCTGAAATAGCAAAGGTCAGCAAGAATTACTCATAGGACATCTTCAGACCTGGTTTTAACATTTGTCTCGGGTGAACCGAGTGGTCAGTGCTAAATACAGGTGCAAAAGGGGTCCAAAATGTTTTGTGATCGGATCACTCAAACCACATCTGGAGGTGGCAAGCCTGGTACCAAATAAAAATCTCTGAAGGTGCTTTTGAATTTAGTGGGGGTGCTCTATTAGGTAAAGTGAAGAAACACTTAATATCTGTTTGCACCCCCGAAGAACTGGGCCTGGGAGGTTTTCAGGGATGCATATGTCCACATTCCAGTTGTAGTGTGAACAGCAGATGGGTTCTTATGTGTCTCCAACACCACCAACAGAAAATACATAATCTTTGGTGGACTTTTAGTGAGGATGTGAATAAGCGAGTGTTCTTTAACAATGAACATGGATGCCTATGAATAAATAAATACAGCAAGTACAATAATTGTGTCTGGATATGTAAGATTTCTCACTTGATCATACTCTATGTATTTAAAGAAAGATAAAGCTGTTCTGTAACTTACAGGAGATTCCTGTGTGGATATGAGGACAGAAATAATAAATGAAAGGTCAACAAAGTGGTTATGTTAGAGAGTGAATCTTTTGGAAATTAATCTATGTTTACCTGTTGAAATGATTAACTGAAGCCAACATTAAACCTTTTCATCCTGTTTCCCTATTTAAAATACAGTATATGTTGATTACGTATATGTGGCAGGGCGATACACACCCGGTCCCGTATCAGGCTAATCAAGCCTCCGAGAGGGATAAAGGCCGATGGCAGACGGTGGTGCGACAAGAGAGAGATCATTTACGGACATGTCCGTCATGTGTGTGTTTGTTTTAAGTTTACGATTAAAATATTATTTATATTGTCAAGCCGGTTCTCGCATCCTCCTTGCCCGTCGAAACGTTACACTATATATATATAAAAAAAGCATAATCACGTGAATTGTAGCTTTAAGTTATGGTTTGCTGGTAGCTGTATGTTGGTACTGCAGTTACTGTAAATCGCTGTGTATCTTTTGAATGTAGATTGTAAGGCGGGGTGCCAATGTGTTTGCATTCAAAGGCAAAGAGCAAATGTATGATCTTTGAAAATCAACATATGAACTTTCTCACAATTAGCAACTCTTCCTGAGGCACCGCACCCCACTGAGCGAAGATAGCAAATTCACACTGCAGTGTTGCCCTTCCACATCTGTCCCATTCTCTCCCCCCCTCTCCTCCTCATCCATTCCCCTTCAGCTCAGAATCACCTCAAACTCACCTAAGATCTGTATGTAACAAAAGACCATATCTCATGTAGGCCTATACAAATAATGTAACTAGTGGTATCATTTAAAGTGTCTCAGTGCACCTGGTAAACTGGTCTCCTTTTCCCAGCCATAATGAAAAGCAAAAAGAAGTTTTAAAATATGAGAAATGTGGTGTGCCCTCCCCCAGATCCTCCATACAAACTACTTCCTGTATGTAAATCTACATGAAACGCGCGTCGCGGCAAGAGCGCAACCCTCACTCTCGAACAGTGAAATATGCAAATGAGCGTGAAGGAGGTGCACTGCTTCAAAATTTGGACCAGCGATCTGAAGACTAGACTCGCTCAAGAGACTGTGTCAGCAACAAGGGAAAAGAAAATAGTGACAACACTGGCTGCGTTAGAACAGGTAAGTGTATTTTTGGAAAATGTTAAGTAAAATAAAAAGGGAAAAAACAATAAAAAAATAAAACTGAAATTCAAAACATCACCACATAACACAAGAGAGAAATGACCAGGATGACAGTAAAATTTGCTCTAGAAAAATTAAAGTGTGACCTTCTTACACCCCTTATTTATATAGATTTATATTTCCTATTTAGGTTCAAGCTAATACGTCTAATTGGTTCTTACTCTAGTAATATATATATATATATATATATATATATATATATATGCAATCTAGTTTTACCTATTTATTCGAATTGTTTCTAATTGACTTATTTGGCATAAAGATATTTTTTAATTTTTAAATTTAAACCGATAACCCTTTGAAACTCTCGTTCTCCAGAAAAATAGAATATATATATATATATATATATATATATATATATATATATATATATATACACACACACACACACACACACACACACACACACACACACACATACATACACACACATACATACAGTGAGGAAAATAAGTATTTGAACACCCTGCTATTTTGCAAGTTCTCCCACTTAGAAATCATGGAGGGGTCTGAAATTGTCATCGTAGGTGCATGTCCACTGTGAGAGACATAATCTAAAAAAAAAAATCCAGAAATCACAATGTATGATTTTTTAACTATTTATTTGTATGATACAGCTGCAAATAAGTATTTGAACACCTGAGAAAATCAATGTTAATATTTGGTACAGTAAGTAGCCTTTGTTTGCAATTACAGAGGTCAAACGTTTCCTGTAGTTTTTCACCAGGTTTGCACACACTGCAGGAGGGATTTTGGCCCACTCCTCCACACAGATCTTCTCTAGATCAGTCAGGTTTCTGGGCTGTCGCTGAGAAACACAGAGTTTGAGCTCCCTCCAAAGATTCTCTATTGGGTTTAGGTCTGGAGACTGGCTAGGCCACGCCAGAACCTTGATATGCTTCTTACAGAGTCACTCCTTGGTTATCCTGGCTGTGTGCTTCGGGTCATTGTCATGTTGGAAGACCCAGCCTCGACCCATCTTCAATGCTCTAACTGAGGGAAGGAGGTTGTTCCCCAAAATCTCGCAATACATGGCCCCGGTCATCCTCTCCTTAATACAGTGCAGTCGCCCTGTCCCATGTGCAGAAAAACACCCCCAAAGCATGATGCTACCACCCCCATGCTTCACAGTAGGGATGGTGTTCTTGGGATGGTACTCATCATTCTTCTTCCTCCAAACATGGTTAGTGGAATTATGACCAAAAAGTTCTATTTTGGTCTCATCTGACCACATGACTTTCTCCCATGACTCCTCTGGATCATCCAAATGGTCATTGGCAATCTTAAGACGGGCCTTGACATGTGCTGGTTTAAGCAGGGGAACCTTCCATGCCATGCATGATTTCAAACCATGACGTCTTGGTGTATTACCAACAGTAACCTTGGAAACAGTGGTCCCAGCTCTTTTCAGGTCATTGACCAGCTCCTCCCGTGTAGTTCTGGGCTGATTTCTCACCTTTCTTAGGATCATTGAGACCCCACGAGGTGAGATCTTGCATGGAGCCCCAGTCCGAGGGAGATTGACAGTCATGTTTAGCTTCTTACATTTTCTAATGATTGCTCCAACAGTGGACATTTTTTCACCAAGCTGCTTGGCAATTTCCCCGTAGCCCTTTCCAGCCTTGTGGAGGTGTACAATTTTGTCTCTAGTGTCTTTGGACAGCTCTTTGGTCTTGGCCATGTTAGTAGTTGGATTCTTACTGATTGTATGGGGTGAACAGGTGTCTTTATGCAGCTAACGACCTCAAACAGGTGCATCTAATTTAGGATAATAAGTGGAGTGGAGGTGGACATTTTAAAGGCAGACTAACAGGTCTTTGATGGTCAGAACTCTAGCTGATAGACAGGTGTTCAAATACTTATTTGCAGCTGTATCATACAAATAAATAGTTAAAAAAATCATATATTGTGATTTCTGGATTTTTTTTTTTTAGATTATGTCTCTCACAATGGACATGCACCTACGATGACAATTTCAGACCCCTCCATGATTTCCAAGTGGGAGAACTTGCAAAATAGCAGGGTGTTCAAATACTTATTTTCCTCACTGTATATATATATATATATATATATATATATATATATATATATATATATATATATATATATATATATATAAAAACCAAATAAAAGAAATAAAATACAATAGGACTTTAAACAAAAACACAAAAAAACACAACAGTAGGGGAAATTAAATCACACTTAATTCAATTTACTGCTTAAACATCAGTCTCAATGTGACTCAGGTTTTACCAAATCTCAGCTCCAGTTCACTGCTGCTTGCACGAGATCCTTCTTCCGCAATTTAGTTCTAATCAACACAGTCAGAAAAGGAGGAAAACATGTGCACAATCCTACCACTTCGTTCATTCCTTGATCCACAAATCGGTCCTTATATGGGCATGGCTCGCCAGTTCCTGCTTGCAATAGGTTTCTTTTTTCCCGATGTGAAGCAGGGACAATACACGTGCAAAATCTCCGTCGAAAATCGTCCAGTGTCCAGGAATGTGCAGCATCCAACTCAGAAAATAGTGGAAAATAGAAAAGAAAGGAAAAAATGGACAAAGGGGGAAAATAAAATAAGAGACCAAAAGAAAAGACCCAACCTTGCAAAAGACAAGGCCAAAGATACAATTAGACATTTCCCTCAAAAATATACATCATTACAACATTTAGTCTGTATATAAACAACATTCAACATCGCTTACTTCAATTTCGTCTAACATTAGCACATTACATTTTCATAAATATGCGGAGAGCAAGTTTTCAAATGACGCGCTAGGCCTCATCTGCCCGTATTACATGTGCGTCACAATCGGCCATTAACTCATAGCTCGAATACACGACAAAAACCATCAGAATAATATCTGTTAACTGCTCAAAGTAACTTTTAGCTCTGAAACATTAATTATTTAACACATCCACGCGATATTTTTCCTGTTCTTAAACAGAAAATTAACTCTTATGCATCTTTTTACATACAACCGCATATAACACCAGCGTTTAACATTTGAACACCATTTTATCAAACATTTACACAAGGAAAACCCTCAGTAATAGAGAATTTAATAATTTCACTTACCAAGAGAACTCAATTTCTCATTTATGAAACTTTCAAAAGGCAAAAACTCCCAACTGTAGGCCCAAATCAACTCTGCAACCTTCGTGTAATCAGTCACACATTCACCCGTAATCATTTACCGATGAAACCCAATCTATACTTCTATTTCAAAGTCTCTGTTATTTCTCTAATACAACTATTAGTTTGTTCATTCTAATTAAATTTTTTCTTCTCTTTTTAGGATCGCGCCAGCTGCTTCTCTCTCTCTCACTCTCTTTCGCAAGGAGTGTTGCATCATCTCCCGCCTCGCTTCACCTAACCCATTAGGGCGAGGCTAACTCCCCACTTGTCTAATTGGACCAATCTTCATCCTATTAGATGGAATAACTTTTCTAAATGAGTTTTATGGATTTAATTTATACATTTTCTTATTTTCTCTTCACAGATATTAATAAAATAATGTTATATATTCATGTTAGTGTGTTAGTCTTTTTTTTTTTTCTTACATCAACAAGGTCTCTTTAGTAACCTGGGTTACACCCTCCCCTCTTGAATACATGCACGTCCCGCTGCATCTGCATATTTTTGGGGTTGAGTCACGACCACAGGCACATCATCAATAGAAGAAGCATTCACCTCCTCCAAAGTAGTACTGAATGCCACACTCAGACCTTGCAACAGAGATTGAATCACTACAGTAAGTGGATTCCCTAACTGTGGATACTCAAGCCTTTTTGCAGGCCGTCGCTCTCTTTGCGAACGCCTGGGAATAACTCCTTCCTCGAACTCCGTGTCATTCTCTCGTTCACTCCGATCACCTCCAGTATTCATAGTTTCACTCAAAGCTGGATTCTCTTTACTTCTGCTCTCAACCTCACAATCAACTTCTGTTTCAGCCTCCTGAGAAGGAAACTCATCAGACTTAGAACAGAGATCCAACCTTGACTCTTCCCTCACCGGAACCCCTGAATCAGTATGACCAGATTCCAGCTCAACAGGAGGAGTTTCTACTTCTCCAGACTCAGGTAAGCTCTCCCTTACAGGTCTCGCTGGATTCTCCTCTGACAACTCACAGGTAGGTATGCTCTCTCTTGCAGGTTCAACAACAGGTAAGTCAATTGGGACATTCTGAGGGTTTTGGCAGGGTAATTGCTCAGGACTCACCAGAACTAGTGTTTCAAAGTCCAGCGTATCCCCAAGTACAGGACTAACGAACTGATCAGCCTCAGACTCATACTCACACCCAGACTCTGGCTCTTGTGAATCATCATTATTTGCACAGGCTCTAGTTCTGGGCCTGCGAACCCTTTGCTTAGGCTGCTTCTCATATCGACCCGACTGCAAAAATCCACAGGGCAACAACAAGTCACGATGTAACGTCCTGAGAGGACCACTCTGCCCAACTGGTCGGACAGTGTACACCGGTAAGTCTCCCGCTCTCTTGACTACTACTTGGACGCCTTGCTCCCACTTGTCAGCGAGCTTATGCTTCCCTCGCAACCTAACATTGCACACAAGGACTCGGTCACCCTGCTCCAAAGTAGAAACAACCACGCGTTTATCGAACCTTCCTTTGTTACGCTCTGCTAATTTAACAGAGTTCTTCTTAGCTATCTCGTAGCTCTCTCGCAGGTGATCTTTCAAATCTTTCACGTATTGGGAGTGAGACTTGGCCGGAGCTTCTGCTGGCAGCCCAAAAGCTAAATCTACTGGCAAGCGGGGCAGTCGCCCAAACATGAGCTCATAAGGAGCATACCCAGTTGTATCGTTCCGCGTACAATTGTATGCGTGTACTAAGGGCTTCACAAACTCCTTCCACCTGGACTTTTTCTCGTTCTCTAACGTTCCCAGCATTTGGAGAAGTGTCCGGTTGAAACGCTCTACCAGGTTACCTCTGGGGTGATAAGGCGTGGTACGAATCTTATGAATACCCGCAACATGACACAACTCCTTAATTGTGTGGGATTCGAAATCGGGCCCTTGGTCACTATGTAGCTTCTCAGGAAACCCGTAGTGTACCAAGAAATTTTCCCACAGACATCTTGCGACCGTACGAGCTGTTTGGTTCTGGGTCGGTATTGCCACGGCGTATTTCGTGAAATGGTCTGTGATAACCAATATGTTTTTAGTATTGCTGTGGTCTGGCTCTAACGACAAAAAGTCCATACAGACCAACTCCAAAGGCCTACTGGTTTGAATGTTGACCAGAGGAGCTGCTCTGTCTGGAGGCCTCTTTCTGCGCACGCAGCGTTCACATGTCTTGATCTTCTCCTCAACTGCCTGGGACATCCTGGGCCAGAAGAACCTGGACCTCACCAAGTCCAGGGTTCTCTCAATACCCAAATGCCCCATATCATCGTGGAGACTGCACAACACTATTCCCCTTAACCCAGCTGGTAACACTAGCTGATAGTGAAAGACCCCATGCTCCTGCCTCCTCCTATACAGTACCCCATTCTTCAGCTCAAGTCGACTCCACTCCCTCAACCACGGTACTATGTCAGGTGGCTGGCCCCTCAGGGTACCTGGCTTAGTCCCACTCCTCATCCACTCAATTATTACCTCAAGCTCTGGATCTTTCCCTTGCCATTCTGCTAATGCGGTCTGAGAGATTGGGGAGATCAGGTAGACCATGCTCAGCCTCGTGTTGCAACTCATTCGGCAAAGCATCAATACAGTGAGTGAGGGACTCGACCAATGTAATTGAAGAGTGTGCCAAACCAGGGCCTTCAGGCAACCCAATCACCTGATGCCTCTCACAAATTGCTTTCACTACATCCGCCATGAGAACATCAGACCCGTTTCCAGGATCCGCAAGGTGGTGAAGTGTAAACTGCTCGATCCTTTCTCTTTCTTTCTGAGAGATTAGATCATCCAAGAGCTCACCATGCGGACGGCGGGAAAGACCGTCTGCGTCCTGATTCTGACTCCCAGCCCTATACTGGAGCTTAAAGGTGTAGGTCGACAAGCTAGACAACCAGCGGTAGCTGGTAGCATCAAGTTTCGCAGATGTCAAAACATAAGTCAGGGGATTACTGTCTGTTACGACAGTGAAGTCTGTGCCATACAAATAATCGCTGAATTTAGCTGTGACAGCCCACTTTAATGCTAAAAATTCAAGTTTATGTGCAGGGTATTTTGCCTCACTCTTTGTCAGTCCCCTGCTGGCGAACGCTATCGCCCGCATCTGCCCGTCCTGCTCCTGGTACAATGCCGCACCAAGCCCCGTAGTACTGGCATCGGTGTGAAGTGTATACGGGAGCCTGGGGTCAGCAAATCCCAGGACAGGAGCAGAGGTCAGCTTAGAAATGATGACATCAAAGGCATTCTGACATGCAATAGTCCACCGATCGCTGAACTGCTCTTTGGTATTGAAATACTCGCCCCTCTCTCGTTTCCCACTGCGGCCCCTACGAAGTGGAGGGTACCCTTCAGTGAGTCCCGTGAGAGGTTTGACTATCTTCGAGTAGTCACACACGAACCTTCTATAGTACCCCGCAAAGCCTAAGAAAGCTCTCAGCTCTTTTAAATTTGTGGGTCTTGGCCAAGTTTTTAGAGCTTCGATCTTAGCCGGATCAGTCTTTACCCCATCCCTCGAGACAACATGCCCCAAATACTTGACCGATGTCTGAAAGAAACGGCATTTTTCAGGCGCTAACTTTAACCCATACTCTCTAAGTCGATTTAGGACCTGTACTAACCGCGACTCGTGCTCTTCCAAGGTCTTTGAAAAGACTTAAGTCGTCAATAAAGACTAGTACCTGTTTCCTGTGAAGATCACCCATACACTGCTCCATTAGTCTTTGGAACGTACTTGGCGCATTCGTGATTCCCTGGGGCATTCTATTGCATTCCCAGAATCCAAGAGGGCATACGAAAGCAGTCTTGCACTTATCGGCCTCATCCATCTCAATCTAGTAGAACCCAGACTTTAAATCAAGCACAGAGAACCACTTTGAGCCTGTAAGTACAGAAAAGACTTCTTCTAGATTGGGCAGAGCGTATGCGTCTTTGATCGTCTGGGAATTCAACTTCCGAAAGTCAATACAGAGCCGTACCGAGCCATCTTTCTTTCGGACTACCACTATGGGTGAAGAAAAGGGGGATTCAGACTCACGAATAACTCCAGCAGTCATTAGTTCCTGAAGATGCTTTCGAACCGCATCAACGTCTTGGGGGTGGATCGGACGCGCCCTATGCTTAAAGGGTGTCTCGTCAGCTAATCTGATTTGATGTTTCACTTGACCTGTACAGCCATAATCAAGATCATGTAAAGAGAAAACCTCAGGCATAGAATTCAACAAGTTTGATATCCGCTCCCTCCAGTCTGAAGACAAAGGAGAGTCTCCGAAATCAAAGGTAAGGTTAGCAGGGATAGGTGCTGGTGATTCAACTTCGCTTGGGTTCTGGGCTGTTTTCTCTATTACCCTCTGTACAGCATGGATCTCAGCAAGTACAGCTTTAGGGGGAATCTTTATATCTGTTTGAGTACCATTTTTGAGCAAAACCGAAAGCTGAGAAGATCGTCTTGAAGGCAATGTGTGCACACAGTTTGCAACTAAGAGACCACTTGGGAATGGGGCTGATGGCGGCTCAAGAGTCACCCACTTCTCCGTACAAGGTTCCTGAAGCTGAACATAGCCATTCAGGACCACTGTGTTCCCAGCAGGCACAACCTCAGGAAAACACCCCACCAGTTTCACGTGCCCTAATGGTTCACTACTAGTTTGCCTCCATCTTGCCTCAAGGACTTTAAGCACTGCCTGATATCCATGCAGGCTTGAACAAGGGTTACTCTGCTTCTCCCTAATGCAGTGGCTGTAAAGCACATCCAGGGAGTTGGTACCGACAAGAACTTGCGACAGACTCTTTAGATCCGGAACTACTAAAGCTAAAGTGGGGACTTCGACTTCAACGCCTACAAACTCTTTTGGGAACCTCAAGGCCAACTCGATGTAACCCAAATATGGCACGGCTTGCCCATTGGCCCCCTCCACCTCCAACAGATTTTCTAACGACTTCAGCGGGTGATCAGACAGATGTGCCTCGTAGAACGACTGGGGAACCGTAGTAACTTGAGACCCTGTGTCTAGGAGACAACCTACCTCTTTACCGCCGATAATGATCTGCGCAGTGCACTTTACTCCTACTAACCCCTTCGGCAGATTCCTTAAGGGTGACTTATGATGATTGCTTGTGACAGGCATTTGCCTATAACACTTAGGGCGGCTACTCTTACACCTTGTCTCTGTATGCCCCGCTACAGAGTCATCCCTTAGTTTAAAGGCAAAGAGAAATTCCCATGCAGAGAGTCCCACTGGGCCTGCTGCTCCCTCGACTTACGGCGCTTTTCCTCAACTTTTGGGGGGTTTACAGGATTATCGCAGGTGACAGCCAAATGGCCATCCTCTCCGCATCGGAAACAATACCCAGGACGAGGTCGATTGGCCATTGGTTGGGCCCTTCTAACACCTCTACCAGTATCCATCTCAAACAAATTCTGAGTCGAAAAAACTCGGGGACCAACAGTCTCCCGGGAGTAGTCTCTCTTTTGAGCAGCATTCTGAGCTTGCAGTTCAGCAACTTGTCGTCGCAGGTTAGCGACTTCTGAGTCTTCTGAATTTTCGCACTTCACCTCTTGTGTCATAGATGCTTTCATAGTGGCAACCTGGGTGCGCAACCCACTCTGGCGCTTCTGGCCTGGGGTTTGACCTAGAGTATCAACTTGGGCCTGGACTTCTGCAAGTTGTTTCCTTAGAAGGTCAGTTTCAGAAGTGTCTGATTTTGGAGTCTCATGTGAATAGACAGACACTTGCTGTGTGGCAGCTCGTGGTCTCGGGTAACTAACAGGAGTTTTTGACAACCCACGGTGCTTTTTCATCCGCTCTTCCTTGGAGACACGCTTACCCTCCTCTGTTCGAATTAACACAACCAATTCAGCAAAAGTGGGTGGCTGAGCCTCGCTCTTTCCTAACTGAAGGCTGTCAATCAGACCATTGTCCCAACACCCTCTCATAAACTGTTTCAAGAGGCAACGATCATGATCTCTCTCCGCAATGCCTCCCCTCCTAATCGTTGAACTCAGAAGAACTTGCAACCGGTGCAAGAAATCTGATGACTTTTCACCCTGGTTCTGTAAGGTGCCCATGAACTTGGCCAACAGTTCATCACCATCCTCTACAGAACCGTACACTGACTCTAGTAACTCAAGGTATACCGCAGGCAAAGCTGGAGGTCGCACATGCTTCACTACGTCTGCGCGGGAGGTAATAAGCTGTCTAAGATCCTACGTACTCTATGTAAATCTGAAACAGATGGATCACTTAGCAGGAGGTCTACACTTACTCGCCAAGTATCAAAATCAGGTTCATTTGGAGGGCGCGGGCACCTTCCTGAGAAAATCCTAAGGCGAACTGAGGTTTGCTGTACCATTGCAGCATCAGCTGTCTTTACTATGTGCTCTACTACCATCCTTTGAATACCCGGTGGGTGTGACACCGTCAACAGTGGTTTCTGGATTTGGGGGGGCCATCCGTCTCTTGGTTGGGTCTTTGGATTCTGGGGTTCGCATTCCTACTGTTTCTGCATTGGTCGACAAGAGTATCGGGGAAGAAAACGCCTCTGCCCTACGGGAATCAAAGCTCGAATTTTGTGCTCTTTCTGGAGTACGGTTAGCAGAGAGAGCTTCTTTGAGTTCTTCCAACTCCTCCTGAAGCACATCTGAGAGGGGTCTCTCACTCTCTTTAGCAAGGGCTTTAAATTTTCCAATATACCCCTAAGTGACTTCATCACTAGCCGTCCGGTTACAGACGCTAGCCAGAGTTCGTACTTGGAATGTAACACTTGGGTTCAAGAGGCTTCCCAAGGTTAAGGGTAACATTGGCTCTAAATTCAGCATCACAGAGCTGTGGGCATATTCCACAATAGCATGCTGATGGAATTCAGAAGTTTGATCATCAATTTTCAAATTACGTTTAACTGAGCCGTACTTTTGCAAGAAGGTACTCAGCTCATCGTCTGCCTCGGTCCACGTGAGGCCTTTGACTATGAGTGCATTTTCTACGTTCACACTCTCTCTCTCAATGATTTCCATTATCACAATGTAAGGTCAACACTCTGGGGGATTTTTCACGTTACAAATCTGCTTGTTTTCTGCCTTTCCTACTACTACTACTGTCCTTGTTGCTAAGCAACAGTCTCCTGGCTGGCTCGCCAACTTTCTGTAACGTGCGTCGCGGCAAGAGCGCAACCCTCACTCTCGAACAGTGAAATATGCAAATGAGCATGAAGGAGGTGCACTGCTTCAAAATTTGGACCAGCGATCTGAAGACTAGACTCGCTCAAGAGACTGTGTCAGCAACAAGGGAAAAGAAAATAGTGACAACACTGGCTGCGTTAGAACAGGTAAGTGTATTTTTGGAAAATGTTAAGTAAAATAAAAAGGGAAAAAATAATAAAAAAATAAAACTGAAATTCAAAACATCACCACATAACACAAGAGAGAAATGACCAGGATGACAGTAAAATTTGCTCTAGAAAAATTAAAGTGTGACCTTCTTACACCCCTTATTTATATAGATTTATATTTCCTATTTAGGTTCAAGCTAATACGTCTAATTGGTTCTTACTCTAGTAATATACATATGCAATCTAGTTTTACCTATTTATTCGAATTGTTATTTGGCATAAAGATATTTTTTAATTTTTAAATTTAAACTGATAACCCTTTGAAACTCTCGTTCTCCAGAAAAATAGAAAATAAATATCCATCCATCCATCCATCCATCGACAACCGCTTATCCTGTGTACAGGGTCGAGGGGGGCTGGAGCCTATCCCAGCTAACATTGGGCGAAAGGCGGGGTACACCCTGGACAGGTCGCCAGTCCATCGCAGAGAAAATAAATATATATATAAACCAAATAAAAGAAATAAAATACAATAGGACTTGAAACAAAAACACAAAAAAACAACAGTAGGGAAAATTAAATCACACTTAATTCAATTTACTGCTTAAACAACAGTCTCAATGTGACTCAGGTTTTACCAAATCTCAGCTCCAGTTCACTGCTGCATGCAGGAGATCCTTCTTCCGCAATTTAGTTCTAATCAACACAGTCAGAAAAGGAGGAAAACATGTGCACAATCCTACCACTTCGTTCATTCCTTGATCCACAAATCGGTCCTTATATGGGCATGGCTTGCCAGTTCCTGCTTGCAATAGGTTTCTTTTTTCCCGATGTGAAGCAGGGACAATACACGTGCAAAATCTCCGTCGAAAATCGTCCAGTGTCCAGGAATGTGCAGCATCCAACTCAGAAAATAGTGGAAAATAGAAAAGAAAGGAAAAAAAATGGACAAAGGGGGAAAATAAAATAAAAGAGACCAAAAGAAAAGACCCAACCTTGCAAAAGACAAGGCCAAAGATACAATTAGACATTTCCCTCAAAAATATACATCATTACAACATTTAGTCTGTATATAAACAACATTCAACATCGCTTACTTCAATTTCGTCTAACATTAGCACATTACATTTTCATAAATGTGCGGAGAGCAAGTTTTCAAATGACGCGCTCGGCCTCATCTGCCCGTATTACATGTGCGTCACAATCGGCCATTAACTCATAGCTCGAATACACAACAAAAACCATCAGAATAATATCTGTTAACTGCTCAAAGTAACTTTTAGCTCTGAAACATTAATTATTTAACACATTCACGCGATATTTTTCCTGTTCTTAAACAGAAAATTAACTCTTATGCATCTTTTTACATACAACCGCATATAACACCAGCGTTTAACATTTGAACACCATTTTATCAAACATTTACACAAGGAAAACCCTCAGTAATAGAGAATTTAATAATTTCACTTACCAAGAGAACTCAATTTCTCATTTATGAAACTTTCAAAAGGCAAAAACTCCCAACTGTAGGCCCGAATCCTCTGCAACCTTCGTGTAATCAGTCACACATTCACCCGTAATCATTTACCAATGAAACCCAATCTATACTTCTATTTCAAAGTCTCTCTGTTATTTCTCTAATACAACTATTAGTTTGTTCATTCTAATTAAATTTTTTCTTCTCTTTTTAGGATCGCGCCAGCTGCTTCTCGCTCTCTCTCTCTCTCTCTCTCTCTCTCTGTCTCTCGCAAGGAGTGTTGCATCATCTCCCGCCTGGCTTCACCTAACCCATTAGGGCGGGGCTAACTCCCCACTTGTCTAATTGGACCAATCTTCATCCTATTAGATGGAATAACTTTTCTAAATGAGTTTTATGGATTTAATTTATACATTTTCTTATTTTCTCTTCACAGATATTAATAAAATAATGTTATATATTCATGTTAGTGTGTTAGTCTTTTTTTTTTTCTTACATCAACAAGGTCTCTTTAGTAACCTGGGTTACATACAGGAATTAAGAACCCCTCAATAGGGGACCAAAATCTAATTATAACGACAGACACCACCATTTGGTAAACATATTGAATTATTTGGGTATTTAAGTCACATTCACGTTTACACAATCAAAGATACTTCAGTATAGCCCCCATGGAATTGCATACACTTGAATTTAACTTAACGTTTTCTTCAGTAGAGGTTACGGCCACTATTACAGATGTAAATTGTAATAGCTTTGGATTGGGCATGCGTGGTTTCCTGCGTACACTTATCTGGAGAAACATCAAATTAAAACAGAGGTAGGACACACCAGAATTTAGATTGGTCAAGCAGCATTTGCTGTTCTAAACGGAAATTCCCTTTTTGTCTTTGCAAACCAAGTACACATGAATTGATGCCTTATATATTGAAGTGCACCAATATATATATATATATTTATATATATATATATATATATATATATTGGTGCACTTCACAAAAAAACTTCACATCATGAGGAAGGAAAATTATGCGGATATATAGAAGCAACATCTCAAGGCATCAGCCATGAAGTTAAAGATTGGTCGCAAATGGATCTTCCAAATGGATAATGACCCCAAGCATACCTCCAAAGTTGTGGACAATAAGTCAAGGTTTTGGAGCCTTTAAGCCCTGACCTGAATATGTTAGGCATGTGCGAGCAAGGAGGCCTACAAACCTGACTCAGTTACAGCAGTTCTGTCAGGAGGAATGGGCCGAATTTCTAGCAACTTATTGTGAGAAGCTTGTGGAAGGCTACACAAAATATTTGACTCAAGTTAAACAATTTAAAGGCAATGCTACCAAATACTAACAAAGTGTATGTAAACTTCTGACCCACTGGGAATGTGATGAAAGAAATAAAAGCTCTCTACTATTATTCTGACATTTCACATTCTAAAAATAAAGTAGTGATAATAACTGACCTAAGAAAGGGGATGTTTTCTACGATTAACTGTCAGGTGTATGTACATTTCTGACTTCAACTGTATACATACACTACCAGTCAAAAGTTTTGAAACACTTGACTGAAATGTGTCTCATGATCTTGTAGGTGTATTTTTAAATGTTTGAAATTTGTTTTGTAGAAAAAAATATAATTGTGCCACCATATTGATTTCATTATAAAACAAAAATATAATAAAGAAAATTGTTTTGAAATTGATTACTTGGACCAAATCATAAAGAAAAGCAGATAATATGTGACCAACATAGATGGGAGCTCCTTCAATACTGTTTAAAAGCATCCCTGGGTGATACCTCAAGACGTTGGTTTAGAAAATATCAAGAGTACATGTCGGCAAATTCTATGCAAAGCGTGACTACTTTGAAGATGCTAAAATATAATTTTTGGGGGATTTTGTTTAGTCACAACATAATTCCCATAGTTATATATAAAAATAATATAAAATGTATCTCCTCTTGAGTTTCAGAAGAGATCTTATCGATGTCAAATGTTTGAAATGAATCACTGGAATGAGAGAGTATGTTTGGAATTTTATCACAAGCCTTGAAAATCTTCCCAAATTGTTTCCGTTTCACTTTTTGTAATAATGTATTTTTTCTTCCATAGAAATGTATAAATCTAGCTAAATGTATTATTGTGTATTAAATGTGCATTATTGTGTATTAAATGTGCTTAATTATAGAGTTCACAAAACAAATCAATTTCAGCTGGCTCAATGATCCGGACACAGCAGTTAACAGCTCACGCAAGGAGAACATTATTAGTTAAATGTCTTCAGTCTATTCTTCACAGGCAGGCTTCTTGGCAGACTTAAAATGAGCTTCACTGTCCTGACAATAGTGTCACAATGCATAATCTTAATCTTAAGGGTCATTAGTAGACATTGTAATTTTTCTGTGATAGTGGCATTGATATTATTTGGTATATATATATATATATATATATATATATATATGTAAGGGTTCATCCAAGGTCTAGGGTGCAAAAAGTACTCAAAGTGAAAATGTTACTCGATTACAGTCCAAGTATTTAGTCAAAAACATACGAGTGAAAGGGAAAAAGTATTCACATTAAATTGAACTATTAAAAAACTTTTTTCCTAGCTAGAAATAAATCAAGAGAGGAGATTGTGTGAGCGAGGAAGTTGTTTTTTTTTTGTTAAGTTGACTTTTTACTGTCCACGACGACTGTCTTACGACTTAGAAAACTTAAAAATTCGCAAAATTATTTTTATGTGGCCTGCTATACATAACATGGAAATTTCCTGGTGAAATGAACACTAGAGGCACTAAAATAACAATGGTTTTCATCCCATTTCATGGTTGCTTCAGAATTTATTTTTTTCATCTCACATTTGCTTTTTATGACACTATTGGTTAGTTTTAGGTTTAGGGTAGGGAGGTGGTTTAGTTGATTTAAATCTCGATAGAACATTACACTTATAAACCTCATCTGTTCGGGAGAACCTTTCACTCACTTTTAGTGCCACACAGTGGACATTTCACTTCGGAACTGCCCTTAGACGTGTAATGAACCACATAATTTTATTTAGCAAAAATTTTGTCACAGTCATGCAATGTTCATTGCATGGGAGAAGACACTCACGAATTGTGATAAAAACTAAATCAAAATAAGCTTTGAAGACAACAACAACAATTCTGCAAATAGGGAGTAGGAGTGTAGAAATAAATGAAATGTACACTTTTAATTACAAAAGCCTTTTGTTTTTATACTGTATATTTGCAACGTGAATGATCATTTCTGACTTTAACTATCTAATCTGTAGAAGTAGCAGGCATTTAGAATATAATTTACAAAAACTGTCAGTGTTAGAGAATAACGTTTTAGGTGACTTTGTGCTTTCCTATGTGCCTTCCTAGTATGATGGTGTTTTAGTGCCACGTCCAGTAAATACAATAAAAATAAGATTTTGAGAATAAAGTCATAGTCAACGTGACAGTAAAGTCAAAATATTTTGAGAATAAACTTATATCATGCCTTTTATGAGAATTAAAGACACCCTCCAGTGAAAATCAAGTTAGTTTGTAAGTTTTTCAATGTCCATATGTTGTTTTTATATGCCAGAGTAAAATCTGCAGTGAACACCATGGCTGAGCATTTTCTCCTTGGAACTGCAGTTTACCAGAGGCAAACTCAAAAACACAGATTCAGACAGCCAGGGTTTTAAACGTCACAAACCTAAGGAACCAATCACGTTAACAAGCAGGGTGGGGCTTTCCATATCAATAGCATACGCTATGGCGAAGCAAGGGTTATCAGGAGAAGCCAGGTGTTGCTACATATCGGTTTTTGCAAGACATGTTCTGTTTTCAGATGCAAAACTGCAAAAGCACAAATGGTGAGCTTTCATGTATTAACAAAGGATCTGAAAATCCGAGATAAATAGGTGCAGTTTACATGGAAAAATCATAATATCCCAGCAAAACTTCCAGAGAAAACTCGGGTTTGCAATAGTCATTTTCTAGAGAACTGTTTTGGAAATTTTACCCCAAAACAGATGGGTAAAGGTGTAGAGTTATATCGAAGCCATTTTAAGGCATGAAGGGATTAGTTTGATGGAAAATAAATTAAAATGTCATTTTGATTAACAAAGATGAGTTTTTATGGGTTAAACCAGTGACTGGAGAGGGACTTTAAGTCATAAAGTTTCAAGAATAAAGTCTTAGCATTATGTGATTTAAGTCGTAATATTTTGAGAATAAAGTCAAATTCATTAGCATTAAGAGTATAATATTGTAAGAGAAAAAAAATCTATATTAAACAACTCGTCATTATCATAATGATAGAACGGACACCAAGCCAGCAGCTTCATTAATGCAAGAAGAAATGGATGTGGAGGATTTAGTTCAATCATTATTTAGGACAGGATTTAGCCTTAAAGAAATCCTTGGTCTTTTGGTGCATCAGCACAGAGTTATTAGAAATATCTGGACACTGCTGCGGTTAAGTAGGAAATTTAATTTGAACCAGACAGACATTCACGCAGTCATGACCGGCTCGTTCTTGTTCTGCTTTTTTTTGCTCTCAAAACAATACTTGAACTGAGGGTATGTTACCACATACAATGTCTTCAATTCACAGCAGTTTGTTATTTTTTGCTTCTCTTTAGGGCATCACGCACCTCCTTTGACAGGCGCCCACAGGTTGAAAACTCTACTAATAGACACCTTTTTCTTTAACAGAGAACTCACAAATCTTCCCACAAATTCAACTCTGCCAACTTGACAGCAAAGTTGCACAGACAGTGTTATCTCCATGGTTAGTAACATTTATTGTATCCAAAGACCCAGACACTACATTTTACTGTTGTCACCACATCACTTTGATGTTACTTTCTTTATGATTGATTGTCAAAATATTGCAACTTTCATAATACTATGAATTTATTCTCATACTTTTGACTTGATTCTCAAAATATTACAACTTTAATCTTATAATGAAACATTTAATTTTGACTTTATTCTCAAAATATTATAAAAATATTTTAACTAAAATGCTGTCGTATAGGTAGGCACTTAGATGGCTAGTGAATTTTATTTTTCAACTTGCTGTTCAGGGCTTCCATACATTTTACATTATACATAATTTCCAGGTTAAAACCAGAAATCTGATACATCACAATAGAATACATAAAAAGTAGACCAAAATAAAACATGATATAAAAAAGTCACAGTTGCAAATTTTTTTTTATTTTTAAGTAATATTCATTATACAATAATATATTATACACTGATGTACAATAAATTACAATGGTTATATACAATAATTTTGTATGTTCATATTTAAGTCAACTCAAATTGTGTTTGAAATGAGCCCAGTTACAATCTAGTAACCCCCCATGCTGTGTAATTGTGTCACGTATTATATATTTAATATATTTTATTATGAAATCACCAACTCTCTGTCTGTCTCAATGGTGCCAAACATTGGATAAATGGTTTCAGTCCCACTAAACTCTGTGTTAAATGTGAAAATATGTCTCCTATTCTCTGCATCATAAAAGGAGACCTGGCCCTCCTCTATGTCCAGATAAACCCCTATTTTAGAAGGTGCTGGCATGTTCAGTTTCGTGACTGGCTCAGTTAGAGCAATCAAAGTTCTCAGTTGTAGGCGCAGATTCCAGAATCCTGTTTTTGTGTTCATAGTGACAAAACCATTGCGAGGGGCTGATTCCTTTACGACTCCCAACCGCCATTCACATTTCTTCCTCACATCTACCTCCCAGTAATGACTACCTGTGTTATATCCCACTTTAGCTTGAACACAAGTCCAGCCATCGAATTTTGAACGGTTTCTTTGGAAACTTTCCCAATGATCACCATAATGTTTTGCTCTCACAGTTTTTCCATTCTCTGAGACGAGGAGATCTGGGTTGGCTGTGTTTGGGTCCAAAATTATAACATCTACAAGAACAAAAAAGAAAATGTATTGAAATCTGGAACTCTGCAGAAGAATAGTAACAGAACACCTTTAACCTTGTATACTACATTTATAGCACTTGATTATGAGAGCCCCAGTTCTATGTTTATTTATTTATAGAAAGAATAGAGAGAATCAATAGATAGAGCTAACCTTTTGACTTTGTGATCGAATGCCAAACTGCAAAAGATTGAGATCAACATCCATTACATTCTTTTCTATTTTTACCCAACAAGTTAGAGCATTTAAATGTGAAACCATGTATTTATGAAATTCAGTAAAACTAAAGAAAATACCTGTGTTAGGAATGCGTAATCCAACTACAAATAAGAAAACAACTATTTAAGATAACTTAAGTGCAATCGCTATGACAACTTTCTTACAAATAATAAATCAGTTAAAGACAAAAGCAAAACCTCACCTATGTTTTTAGATTTCTGTTTATTTTTCACCCACTGTCTGGGGATGAAATCCTTCCATTCAAAAGAGAAAACTGTTATCAGAAATACCCACTAAAAAGTTTTACCTTTTAAACTATTGCAACCCATATAAAATAATGAATTTTTTAAATGTGTTAAATTGAAATAATCTAAGACCGTTTCTCTGATCGTATAAATTAGTTTTAACATTTATTATAATTATTAAAAGGTTTGAACATTACTTAAAATCTCATATATAAAAATCAAAACATTAAAAGGTATCAGCTAGATTATTGTCTGATGTCTCATTATGCTTTGGCCTTTACCTCAGAGCTTTCTGGCTGTAATACAGTTTTCATCATCCAGTCCATTACTGGAAGTATACTGGACTCTCCCTGCCTCCACTGTTTGTGGAGGTCCCTCAATGTTTCTCTACACTCTCTCTTTGGGCATACGGAGTTCTAGATGGACAAAAGTTAACCGACAGAAAGAGATACATGAGATATTTTGGACATAATTAAATTTTGTACATGACAGCATGGACTGTGGAAAGCATTTTGGGATGAGACAGACTTAAGCTACTTATAAATGTTTCTTGAGTAATTCCAAAGTTAACTGCTATCATTTGTCACTGAATTGCTTGTATTCACAAAGTCTCCATTTAATATATTTTATTCAACTGTTGGTAGAACACAAATGGTTCGGAATGTTTTTCTTTGTAAAAACAACAACATCTTTTACATTTTACACATGCCAAAATAGATCACGGCAATGGCCTTATACTGCAATTACCTGTTCCACAGCCTACGCATGACAGAAAAATAGCTTCTCTCTCATCACACCCAAAAATACCTGTTTCATTTCTTTAAGTTTCCAAGTCAACCGAGACACATTTTTTTTAGCCTGTGTTAGTTCCATTTCAGTATCTGACACGCACATCTCAGAAAATGTTTGAGGTCTCTACAGAAGCCAAAAGAGAAACAAAAAAAATGTAAATTAACACTTTTAAAAAGTAGGGATAAATGAAGGTTTTAATCCAAAGCTTTATTTCCCATTTGTCAACATTTTGTATTAGAATAAATGTAGAATTTTGCTAAAAAAACTTTTGCAATGAAACAAATCACTTGTGAAAACCAAACCTCTTCCTGTGATGATGTATCCATTTGTTTTGTTTCCAAGTTTTCTAGCTCTTCAGCCCATTGCAAAAGATAAGATTGCTGTTCCTCTTGAGATCCTTCATTTTTCATATTTCCAGACATCAGGGAGAACTTCTTGATCTGTGGGGATCACAGGCTCAGGTCACAATAATGTATATGATTTGAAATGTTATTGTGTTACTAAAAAAAAAAAATGAAACTCAAAATAATGTAATCTTATATTTTACCTGTACCACTCTGTCCAGTTCTGCAGCCAGTTCTCTGATGTTACACTTGGATTCATTCAAAGATAAATTGTGTTTACCTGCACTTGCACATTTTTTAAATCCCTGCAAATAATATACATACATACATACATTATATACATGTATACATATATATACACACACACACACACACACATTTTAATTTTTATTTATTTATTTTTTTGTGGACACAATTGGCTAAAATAATAATAATGCACACTTATTGCATATGTTTACCTGGTGGCAGATCTTCTCAATTTTTTGCATTATTTTAACCAAGTCCTAAATGAGGAAGAGCAGGGTCATACAATTAGATTTCACTTCCCTCTAAAAAAAAATGTCCTGTAACAAAAGAGTAAATACCAAGTGCGGTACATTGTCCCACACAATGCTTATGTTAATAGTAAAAATGGTCTGCAGGAGAAAAACTGTTCTAGATAAAAACAAACAACAAGGAAACATCTTTCATCTATCATTAATTTGTATTCACCGCAAAATAGGGTTTGGGGTTTTAGTGCAACCCATCAACTTGGAATTTTTTGTTCTCTTTAGCAATACCCACACAATGCTAATGTTTTTGATAAAGAAGCTGTCTGCAGAAGGAACTGTTTGTAAAGATTGTTATAATGTCATTACCTGTGGTTTCTCAACCCTTAGAGCTGGTTTTATAAATGGAAATGAACTAGTAACCACCTTCTTTCTGTATGGCTCAACGAGACTGCCTTCACTTAAAGTAATCCCAGTGCTTTGGTTTTCTACAAAAGTGATAGAAAATATTTGAGAACTGATAAGCTGCACATATATAATGTACAGAAATTGAAACAGTGCTGTTGTTGCCACAGTGGTACACACTATTGTGATTCTCTAAACAGTAAAAACAAAGCTTGGTGAGATATCAGTGTCAACAAAGCGGCCTTTATTAACACATTAAGAGGTACATAAGGAAAGCTGCGATAAGGAAAACATTGCACTATTACACATTCCTGCCTTACAAAAGAAAATCGGAGAAAATTTTACAGAAATGATTGTGCTTCAATGTCACTAGCACTTCAAATCTAAGCTATAAAAGTAAAAAAAAAATCTTTTACCAGTGTTTACTGCAAATGCCATGTTCCTTGTTCACCATAATCCAATGAGAGCATTTGTATTCTTTATATCGTTGACTGTCACTGTAGAGTTGTTTTCGTTTTTACAGCATGTTTTACCAGTCAAGCTCCACCCTAAAAGCAGAAAGTGAAACTGCTGGCTGACACAACACTGTTTCTGTAAATGACTCACACTCAACTGCTACCGCCATTTCATGGTCTGTAAGATTAGTAATGCTTGTATTGTTGTCTATTATTATACTGTATGTCTGTGACATGTGCTGTTGTTTGCAGCTGTCTCCTCCACCTTACACTGTTTTTTAAAAATGTGTTTGCCACATCACTGAAAAGAAAAAAAAATGCAGACTGGACCTCAGGTATGTGGATTTTTATTTATTTATTTTTTTTTACACATATAATAGCTAACCTACTTGGTGCATCAGTGTTTCCACTGTCATTATATTAGGGGGCGCCCCGCCCCCCCTTGAAGGTAAAGTTAATTATATTTTCTATATAGCGCCAGATCACAACAGAAGTAATTTAAGGATACCTTTCCAATAGAACAGGTCTATACCTTGTTCTTTTATTAAACAAACTAAATAGCCCTTAAGTTATTTATCTTATTTACACGACGGCATGTCATTTCTGTCTTTACATGGTCGCACGTTTACTATTCTCCTCAGCTCTCTGTATCGCGCACGGCGGAGTTCCGCCCCCATGCGCACACACACACACACACACACGCCTGCACACACACACACACACACACACACACACACACACAGAGAGAGACACAGACACGTTCGCGCGCACACAGGTGAGCATAGGGGTGTTCGATTCCAGGTTTTCTGTACGGAGGTATGCATAATTACAAACTAGAGTCACTATGACTGTTATCTATTTCTAAAGAGATAAGCTACAAGCTACGTGTAGGATAAATACAAAGTTTCTACGACAGGTCTCTGGCATGATGTAATGCCGCGGATACACTAGACTTTGAGACTACGGTCGTGATATGACGTCACATTAATTCAACATATAACAAATATATATACATTCCCAGAACGTTCTCCTTAGGTTATAAAATTAAACTTAAAAATAACCTACAGGGAACGTTCTCCTTAGGTTATAAAATTAAACCTAAAAATAACCTACAGGGAACATTCCCAGAACGTTCTCCTTAGGTTATAAAATTAAACCTAAAAATAACCTACAACCTTTTTTGGTTCCCCAAAAAATAACCAAATGGGAACCATACGGGAACGTTAGGGGAACGTTCTGTGTTTGCTGGGTAGTAATACACTCAAAATGTAAATCTACTCGACTTTACTGCAAAAATATAATTTTTATAGGGATTAGACACTCACAAGTGAGTGATTTCGGACAGATATTCACAGAGCCAGAGTCATGACGTGCTATTTTCATGTTTAAGGTTCTGTTAGTGATTTTGGCCATTCTAGAATTTCCACAAGATGTAATCCAAGCCATTGGATTAGCCACGCCCCCTCTTTCCAAATTCCTGACTCCAAAGATACCAAATGAGCTTTGAGATCGATATCAAGAAGAAGTGGTTGTCAAAAAAAAATAAATACCAGATGCAAATAGCACCCTCAGCTGACAACTGCTTCAATAGCATGGCTTAAAAAATGGCATTAATCTCAAAATGATTGATTGCATATACCTTTCAATAAAAAAATTGCTTACAACACATTTAATATTATGTAATTTATTTATACATTTATAACAAGAGATTACTAGCTTTGAGGAATATAAAAACATTCTTCTTTACATATTGTAATATGATTATTCTATAGCACATTCATGGTTGTAGTGTACTAAGCATCAGTTTAAGACGTGAAACTCGTGCTATGGCTAATAAGTTCAGTTAAAAACACTATTTTTTATATTAAAGCCTCAGTGAACATTGCAAGAAAACTGTAATACTACAATAGTAGGTCTATGCACTGCAAACAATACGACTGTAATTTAAAAGCACAGATGGAGGATTCAGTAATGATGGGTATGAAATATATTTATGAAACTAACATGAAAATGATATGCAATATATCAATTATGCTCACTGAGCACTTAAATTGGAATACATGTACACCTACGTATTAATGGAATTATCTAACCAGCCACTCGTGTGGCAGTGCTGTGTATAAGACCATGCAGATATGGGTCAGGATCTTTAGTTAATGTTCACATTAACCAGAATGGGGAAACATGTGATCTCAGCGATTTTGTTCGTGGCATGATTTTTGGTGCCAGACGGGCTGGTTTCAGTATTTCTGTAACTGCTGATCTCCTGGGATTTTCACGCACAACATTCTCTAAAATTTACTCAGAATGGTGCCAAAAACAAAAAACATCCAGTGAGCGGCAGTTCTGTGGACGGAAACACCTTGTTGATGAGAGAGGTCAATGGAGAATGGCCAGACAGGCCATTCTAATTAGCACTGCACTTTATTAATCTATAATCTCACACTGGACTGTCAAATATATTCTCCTCAATACAACTACTGTATATATATATATATATATATATATATATATATATATATATATATATATATATATATTATATACTCTTTATTTTTTAGTTTTATTGTATGCATATTCTATATTGTGTGTATTGTTTACTGTACATTGTATAGTATTATTATGTTGTGTAAGTATGTGTACATTTTATATGTAAATTGTGTTGTGTAAATATGTTGTTTATTGTAATTGGTATATGTCTCATCGCTGTCATGACTGCTATGTTGCTCGGAACTGCACACAAGACTTTCACCTATTTTGCACTTGTGTACATGGTAGTGTGACAATAAAGTGATTTGATTTGATTGATTTGAAATAGGTACATAATAAACAACTTGAGATGTGTATATACTAATTGGGAAATATCTTTTACATATATTGTCTTTTAGATGCAATTGTCCACTCTTTTTAAACGCTATCTACTTAAAAGGGCAATGGAAAGTAACAACTGCATTTCTGCAACTGGGGTGAAAGAAATGAGAAAATAGAGGCATACACTCTTAGGGAAACTGCAAACTGAAACTGAAATTGCAGCAATGTTATAAGTCATGATGTCATGAATATTAGTAAACATGTTACTGTAACGTCACCGTAAACATAGCCTACTAAACACATTGCAACTGGTAACTGAAATCCCCCAGTAATGTTTGATTCATTAAGCATGACAACAAATATAAGCTTCAACAGTCCTACTAGACAACATATCCAAGCATTATAGCAAATAAACAGCTTCACAAACAGTTAACAATTAAACATCCAGCCAGACACTGATGCCCTGCCGATGCTATTGTAACCGGTCCTGGTCAGCTCTGCGTTGTGTGTAAATGAACAAGACCGGGCAACAAGAATTACTCAGGCCAGAATTTATTCTGCATGAATAAAGACAAATAAAATCAACTTCGAATCTGTGGCCTCTCACAATTGAAGCACCAACCTCTCTTCAGTCGCGCTTACCGCGAACTGAGCACATTTTACACTTAGAAATATGAATCGTGTTCAATATATTTCATCAAAAAAAATAAAGCAAAAAAAGTAAAAAAAAACATTTTACATAAATTCAAAATAATATTAACAGAAGCATGAAAGAGAAAATACCTGCATGAATAAAGACAAATAAAATCAACTTTGAATCTGTGGCCTCTCACAATTGAAGCACCAACCTCTCTTCAGTCGCGCTTACCGCGAACTGAGCACATTTTACACTTAGAAATATGAATCGTGTTCAATATATTTCATCAAAAAAAATAAAGCAAAAAAAGTAAAAAAAACATTTTACATAAATTCAAAATAATATTAACAGAAGCATGAAAGAGAAAATACCTGCATGAATAAAGACAAATAAAATCAACTTCGAATCTGTGGCCTCTCACAATTGAAGCACCAACCTATCGGTGAAAATCATTATTTTAGCCACGGAGCTTGTACACTCATGCTTAACGAACTCTCTCCAAAAATACATGCTCCATATCATTCACACAAACTTCATATCAAGGGCGTAGCCAGTAATGGGCCAGGGCGGCACTGGCCCGCCCACATTACTCACTGGCCCGCCCAGGCAAGTTTGATCAAAATACATTTTAGTTCATTTTTATTATTCAAATGTATTTAAGAAAATATATTAATATAAACCTGATTTATTGTTGACTGGTGTGTGTGTTTAATTTGTTTTCCGAAAAAAATGGAACTGTTGAAGCAAGTTGTAGAAAGCCTCCCTCCGGAACGTTATTGGTTGCTATGGTTGCTCTGACAGGAAAACTCTCCGGCGGCGGGCTCTAGTTAGCTGCTTTTTTGCCAATTTATTAACATCGCCATAATGGCTAAACAAGTATCTTTAATGTGCTATTTGAAAAAAGCAAGAGTTGAGGAGAAAGTCACGCCACTGCCTTCATCTACCGAGTCCACCCAGCCCAGTTCTTCAGACTCATTAACACACAAGAAAGCTAGTCAGGTGCTGGTGGCGGCCGCCGCTTGCTCCCTGCCGGCAGTGCCAGTGCTCTCTCCCGGTCAGCCTGACGCGGGTTTACCCGCCGATCTAACTGTAATTGATGAACCACCTTCACAACCCAATTTGAAGGTATTTCCCTGCACTATCAAGAATGGAAAATCAAGGAGCTTCTCATCAAAGTGGTATGGACAATTTTCTTGGTTGGAGTACAGTGTAGTTAAGGACGCGATTTTCTGTAAAATGTTCAGACATTTTCCCAGCGGAGTTGACAACCCATTTGCGAGAGAGGGGTTTGTGGACTGGAAGCACCTACGACAGGCATGTGAAAAACACCAGATGAGCAAGCCCCATTCTGTTTCACTGGATAAGTTTCAAGGCTACAGGGCCAACCAAACTGCAGGCCGGGGAAATGTGTTAAATCAAATGAACCGTGATGCCATGGACTATTCATTTATTGAAAGGAATCGGGACCATCTAAAAGTCGTTTTAGACATTGTGCTGTTTTGTGCCAAGCAGGACATCCCCCTACGTGGACACAGGGAAAATGAAGATGCTCTCAATAAAGGAAACTTTATAGAACTGTTCAAATTAATGTGCAAATATGATCCACAGATCCGAAATCGTCTAGAGCAACTGCCCAGAAACGGAACTTTGATGAGCCCAGATATACAAAATGAGCTGCTGGAGTCCACAGCCTCCTTGCTGTTGCGTAAAATCAAAGCAGAAGTCTGTGAAACACCGGGCACCTATTATGCTCTTATGGCAGATGAATATAAGGATGAGTCAAAGCGTGAACTGGTGGCTGTTTGTGTGAGATATGTTCACGCAGGGAAAATAAAAGAACGGGCAATCGGGTTCATGGACACAAGTGACCTGAGCGCAAGTGGTATTTCAGAAAAGATACTACAGGTGATTGAACCACTGCAACTTGACCCATCTCTGTGTGTTGGCTTCAGTTTCGACGGAGCCTCTGTTATGTCAGGAAACAAGGGAGGTGTGCATGTTATTTTGAAACTAACTTTTCCTCAAGCGTTGTATGTCCACTGCAATTCTCACCGACTGAATCTGGTACTCTGTGCAGCATCAAAGGTGTCTGGGCACGTCAGCACATTTTTTGATACACTGAACAACATTCACAGTTTCATGACAGGCAGCAGCAGACACGCAAAGTTTGTGGCAGCGCAAAAGGAGCTTCATCCAGGACGTCTGTGCTTGGAACTTGAGCGATCCACTGACACGCGCTGGAGCTCCAAATCCGGAGCAGTGAGCAAAGTACTGACGTTACTCGACATAATATTAGAAGTGCTTGCTGAGTATGCTGAAAACAGCGGCCAGTCGAAGGTTGAGGCGCAGTCCCTGCTGCAACAAATACAAACAAAAAAGTTCTTATTTTTACTCGTCACATTTGGAAAATTATTTCAGACGAGCGATTTTGCCACACAAGGTTTACAAAGCCGAACATTGTCAGTCTCTGAGTGCATCGACCTAATTGAGGGACTAAAAGAGAGCTTTGCTCGGTTTAGAGACAATTCAGGGTGTGATTTTGAGCAAGTAATGAAGCTAACAGAAGAGTTGATGCAGAAAAATGAAATCACGAGCTGGGACATCATATCTGGGACCAGAGTGAGAAAGCTCCCGGCAAGGCTTGCAGGATCAGTGGTCACAACTAGTTTGGGGAAAGCAACAAGTGTGAGAAATGATGATGACCTAAGACACATATGGAACGACATCCTTGACAGACAGCTGACAGAGTTGGACAATCGTTTCCAAGAGGATCAGTATGGAATAATGAGGGCAGCAGCAACTTTTCTCCCACAGTCTAAGACTTTTGCAGAGAAGGATTCTCTGCAGGCCCCATGTGATCACTTTCATATATTGGTTGAGGATGCTGAACTAACAGTGTTCATTGGACAACTGCGTCGGAAATTAGCCAATGGCCTGGAATTTCCATCCCTCATGGAAGTATTGGACATTTGTGCTCCTGACATATTTCCAAACCTCAACAAACTACTTCAAGTCATCATCACCCTTCCCATGACTTCTTGTAGTGTTGAGAGACTGTTCTCCACTGCAGGTAGGATAAAAACGAACCTCAGAGCATCCATGAGTACTACCCGCCTCAACAACCTGTGCCTTTTGTCCTTTGAAAGCGAACTCTGTGACTCTTTGGACTATGATGAGATCATTTCTGTTTTCAACACTAAACCCTGGCGCTTGCGACTTGTTTTGTAGAAAGAAAAGGGCCTTAACTAATTAACTAATTTCCTTAATTTTTGGCCATGAAGTGATTTAACTTGGTGTGTTGTGTATAGCTGTATGCCTTATAGGCTACATTGTTTAGTTTAAATGAGTTGCTATTTTTTTTTTTTGGCACAAAAGCTTAATTTCCACCAGGCTGATTTTATTGTATATGGTTGATTTAACAGAGTGTGTTGTTATTTATTTCAAACCGTGCTCTGCTGAGAGTTTTCATTATTTCAATTTAATTTACTTTTAGCCTACTTTATTTTTGGGTGAACTGTCTTTGCACTGCTGACTAGCCTGAATAAAATAGACAGGTTATTGTCTATGCTGGTTTGTCCAGCCTTTAATGAGCTCTGTTGGTTGATGATTTGCCGAATATTGCAAAATAAAGGTGTAACTGTTTTTGCAGTTTGTCTATTCTTTTTTTCTACTCTCTAAGGTTTAATTGTTATTTAAGTAATTTTTTTTCTAGGAAAAACTATAGGCCCACTCACTTTTTCACTGGCCCGCCCAAAAAAAAATTTCTGCCTACGCCACTGCTTCATATATATTTAAATAAGATTTAAGTGCATTCAGAAGACAATTACATGTTTTATTACACTAAACAGAACTCGTATTAAACTTTTTAGACGGAGCTTCAACGTAACTCACCTCTCTTCAGTCGCGCTTACCGCGAACTGAGAGAGAGCAACCGGAACCGGAACATGAATCTTAAAGCAGCCACGCACCATTATTAACAATACTGAAAATTACCATATAACTATGGAAACATGACATCTCAATTAAAAGAAATCAATGTTAAAAGAATAAATGAAATATTGAAAGAATATTTTCCAGAATACAAAATAATTATATAAATATAACAAATGATAATAAGGACAGAGATTTTGAGTGAAATTAATAAATATATATTACACCTGTTACATTCACCTCCCCTAATTTCACCAAAATCCTGCGTGAGATTAAGAGAATTTCCTAAAGAATCACAATGCAAAAATACCACAGTTACAGCAATGAAAGCTATCTGTCTTGACAGATATAGAGAAATTTGAGGGTGATCAAACCTCAAAACCTCTTAGTAAAGTATGTTGCCAAATACACCATACCACACTTAACCTTTGCAACAAATCCTCACTCACATTATTCTTATATCACTTAATGAAAAAAAATTTAACCCAAAAAGAAAACTTAAAAAAAATTTACTTCCTACCCAATCCCGAAAATTAGAATAGGCTTAAAAGGGACTGTGACTTTTTCTTGAATCTGTTTGACAAGTTTGCTATTTTAACTGGCTTTTGGGCCATGGTCTCAATCAGACGGTTGACTTGTTTTACTACTCTACCAGCCCGTGTTGTAATTGTGCCTTGCACTTGTTCAGGAACTGGCATTGACACATCATCACAGACAGGTAAATCAGAGTTAGTAATACCTGAATTGGTCAAATGAGATGTTGCCGATGATGCATTGTCACAATCAGAATTTCCTGTGTTCAATGTTTTATCAAGGAGCATCTGGTTTTGACTGTCTTGACCAAGATTAACACAGTAAGTGTCATCACGTTCATCTTCATCCTGCTCCATTTGTACATCAAGAGGTTTTGAACTATCCTCATTTAATACTAATGAATGTGTTTTGTTTTCAGGATCATCATCCTCCAAGGAATCAGTGGAATTTGTTGATCGGCTCTCACACTCAGAATCGTTTGAGTAATCCTCAACCGTTGATTCACATGTTTCATTCTCAGAACATGTCACTGGTAGAAAACTGATGTCTAAGAGCATGTTCCGATGTACCACTTTAGTGTGCCCTTTGTCATCCCTCACTTTGTATATGTGTGTTTGGGGATCATCATCCACAATGGTGTACACAGTAGGTTCCCATCTATCTGCCAACTTCCTTTTTCCTCTTTCTCCTTTATTGGCAATGAGCACTCGATCTCCATTGTTCAAATGCACCCCCTTGATTTTGCGATTATAAACCTGGGTCTGTTTCCTCTGTTCTTGCACAGCATGCTTTTGAGCAATTTCAGCTGCTTCATGAAGATGAGACATTAGCGTTGCGACATAACTGCTATAGTCAACAATCACTGGATCCTTCGATACTTGCTTGAACATTATGTCCACAGGCAATCGTGGGACACGTCCAAATATGAGTTGGAAAGGTGCGTAACCAGTTGTCTCATGTATTGTTGAGTTGTAAGCAAAGGTCAGAGTCTGAATTTGTTGTGGCCACTTATCCTTAGATCTCAGAGGCAAGGAGCGAAGCATATTTCCTAATGTTCGGTTAAACCGTTCTGTGATGCCATTTCCCATAGGATGATATGCGGTTGTACGAGATTTCGAGACCCCAGAAAGTGCTAGCAATTCAAGAATGAGCTCACTCCCAAAATTTGTGCCTTGATCCGTATGGATCCGCTCAGGGAACCCATACACGCAGAACACATGGTCCCATAACTTTCGAGCAACTTGCTTTGCCGTTTGATTAATGCAAGGAAAGGCATGAGCGAGTTTATTGAAATGATCCGTCAAGACCAACACATCCACTGAACGTTGCTTGTTATCCTCTGCACTCCAAAAGTCAAGACAAACCAACTCCATAGGTGCAGAAGTTTGAATACTTTCCAATGGAGCTCGAGCAGCTGGCTCAGGTGTTTTTGCCAGAATACACCTCCTGCAACACTTCACATATTCTCTGATCTCGCTCTCCATCTTGGGCCAGAAGAAGCGCTGTCTTGCGCTGTCCAAGTGAACTGTTCTAGCCTGTCCTTGGTGACCGGCAAGATCGTGAAGACCGTGTAGAGCTTTTTCTACCATGCTCTGAGGCAGAACATACTGATGTCTTCTCTGTCTGCTTATTGGGTCCTTAGTTAACCTGTACAGAATCCCATCACACACTTGTAGGTGATCCAATTGCTTGACAAGGGCCAAAGCTCTGTAGTCTAGATTTTCTTTCTCTCTTCTTGAAGGGCGTCTTTTACGAAGTACAAAAGGGAGAACCTTGGAAATGGTAAGGTCAAGCTCTTGACATCTTTCCAACTCATCATGAGAGAACATAGGCAGAGGCTGTTCACCTTGGCTAGTGGCTGCAATCTCCTGAACTAACTGCACCAGCTGAACTGCTCGTGTCACTGTTGACGTTTCCCAGTCATCTTGGACATGGCAAAGTGTCTTGACGGCTACTGGATCACATGACTGCACATGACAACTTGATTGACATCCATCATGATTACTCATCTTGTGACACTCAACCTTCAGACGAAACACATCCTGTATTCCTTCTTCTCCTACAGCATCAACTTCGGTAAGTAAGCGTTTGTAACTCTCATTCATGAGCCTATGACTAATTGTCCTTGCAAATGGATCTCTACTTAAAGTATCAGCCACAATGTTCTTGACTCCTGCAATGTGTTTTATGTCAAAAGAATAAGAGGCTAATTTTGAAACCCATCTTTGTTCACAGGCATCGAGTTTTGGCTTAGTCATAATGTGCGTAAGTGGATTACTGTCAGTCCACACTGTGAAGCTGTGCCCCTTGAGCCAGTGGCTGAACTTTTCGCACACACTCCACTTCAAAGCCAAAAACTCGAGCCTGTGCGCAGGGTACTTCCTCTGTGACACGGTCAGGGTCTTGCTGGCAAAGGCAATGGGCCGAGCTATTTCTTCCCCTGCTGGAACTTGGGATAGCACAGCACCTAACCCATCTAAAGATGCATCAATTGAGAGAATCAAAGGCCTAGAGAAATCAGGATGTGCTAGCACAGCACAGTTCGACAACCTCTCCTTGAGTGTATTGAAAGCAATGTCACATTCCTACGTCCAATCACTTGGATTCAGTTTTCTGAATGTGCCAACAGGCTTCCTAACTTTCTCTTTACCTCGTCTCTTCTGACCCGCAGTTAGAGCAAAGAGAGGCTTGGCAATCGAAGAACAACTATGAATGAAGTGTTGATAGTAAAAAATAATTCCCAAAAATGACTTGATTCTTCGCGCTGATGGAGTGCAACCATCTTCCTCCATAAGTTGCAACTTGGACATTTTGGATATAACATCCACCTTCGTGAAGTCCACAGAGATGCCATGGCCAGAAATAATATGACCCAAGAATCTCACTGAATCACGCAAGAAATGACATTTTTTGGGACTCAGCTTCAGGTGATATAACCTAAGCCGCTGAAAAACCATTTCCAGCCTGCTCAAAGCCTCTTGCTCCGTGGGTGCAAACACAAGTAAATCATCCAAATAGCATAGCAAACTACTAAAGTTCATATCCCCGAAAATGCTAAGCATCATCCGCATGAACGAAGCTGGGCTGTTGCACAATCCTTGTGGCATGCGGTTATACTCATGTAGTCCCATGGGAGTAATGAACGCGGTGTATTTTTTGTCTTGTTCATGCATAGGCAAATTGTAGAATCCAGAGGTTAAGTCCAAGGTGCTGAAGTAATTGTTACCTCCTAAAGCAGCAAGGCAGTCGGACTGATGAGGGAGTGGGTGAGCATCTTTGAGTGTCCTCGCATTAAGCCACCTAAAGTCTGTACAGATGCGGAGGCTTCCATCCTTTTTCCACACAAGTACCAAAGGCGATGCATATTCACTTACTGATTTTCTAATTATCCCTTGCTCCTCCATTTCGGTTAACACCTGACGCAGCTTCTGGTAATGAGCAGGAGGGATCCTCCGATATGGCAACCGGAAAGGCCTCTCATCTGTAAGTCGGATACGGTGTTCAAATTCCTTAGCCTCACCACAGTCTAAGGGATGCTTAGAAAACACATTGTAATTCACCAATAACTGCACCAGTTTCTCTTTGGATGCACCAGTGACTTTACAGAGATCAATGTCAATTTCGCTTAATCCAACATCTCGCAGTCTCAAATTTGAAGCATAATTCGGAGTAGTTTGCATCTCTGAACTAACCTCCTTTATCTTCCCCGTGCCCTGTAAAACTGGGAAATCTTCTACAGCCAAACAAGGTGAAACATCTGCCAATTTCCGATTCTTTCTTAGTGTGACAGGTTGGTCAGACAAATTGGTTAATTTCATAGGTACCCACCTATCACCCCACATAGATGTTATTACACGAGCTACCATGATGTTTCTTGGCATAGTCTTGGGAGGTAGTTGGTTCAACGAGAATGGTACTCCCGAGGGACAATGGAGTGTTGCTGGGCAGTCTTCCCCACACTAAATGTTCTTGTCTAGCAGCAAGAGTGACAGCATGATGGAGCTTTACGGTCCCGATTTTGCTAGGGATCTCATCATGTCGCCATCGAGTGAGATTTGACATCACATCCAAAAAGTGTTCACCGTCCGGTGATAACTGTGTAGCACTTTGCGATATAAAGTCCCAATACTCATCTGTGTTCTTCATTTGATTCACAATATGCTTGATCAAGTTGGTGCCAATAATTAAATCATCATGTTGTCCTGGAACAACGAGAATTGGAACTCAACAGCTGATGCCATACACTTTCATACTAACTTCGTACAAACATTTAGGCTGTGCTGTCTTTCCCCCAACACCGACAAGAATGATATTCTCAGGTAAGGATTTTTTGTCCAAGACAACATTTTCAGCCAACAATGTTTGTTCAGCTGTCTCACTAAGGGTACAAGACATGGAGCCAGTGTCAATCATTCCTCTCATGTGGAACCGGTCATTTACAATCACAGAAGTGTAGAAAAGATCATCAAAAGCCTTTATTTTCTGCATGTTTTGTGCATATATAACGCAAGTACCATCAGAAGCTGTATGGCATGCATTCTCATACTGCTGTTCCAGATCACTTATGAGGGTTTGATCCTCCCCACACATCCCCTCTCAAAATGTGGGTCTAATGGTTTAAAGGACCAGCTCCCCGAAATGAGTAGTTTACCTCCAGGCTGTCATGACTAATCCACTTAGGGCACTCTCTTTTTCTGTGTCCATGTTCAAAACAAAACAAGCATAAACCGTCTCTTCTACAATGTGCAACTGTAGAATGGTCCATACCTCTGCACACTTTGCAAAACTTCCTGCTCGTATTCCCATGCCTATATGAATCTACAGGCACAGAAGGGGTTTGCATGTTATGTTTCAGCACACGATCGAGCAAACTGACAAGGGACTGAGTGCAGCTGTCACTTGTCTGAACTGATGGTGAATCGGACAACCCACCTTGACCTGCGGACACTTTCGGCACATTCCCAGATGTTCCATCATTTAAATTTGACATTTGGGCATTGGTAGCTAAAGTCTTCGCAAAGGCAGAATGATTAGACTGCGCCTTCGTTTGTGCTCTTTTCTCAGCATGATATTCATCAAGATGTTCTTGTATTTCAGCCGCCGTCCACCTATCAGCAGACTTGAACTTCAAGATAGCAGAAAGTGATTGGTCAGGGCAATGTTTAACAAACATTTGTGTCACCTCACGGGTAGGATCTTCAATACTTCTGCCTTGTCTCCTCAAACACTCGTCAGCGACATCAACAGCTTTATTCAGCCTAATCCAATATTCCATAGCATTCTCTCCTGCAACAGGTAAAGTGCCATAAAAGTCAGCAAGCGGCATTGATGAATATGACAATTCGCTGAAGTGCTGTTTGAGTATGTCTGTAGCTTGTTCAGCTAAAGGAACACCTTTCTTCTTCAAATAAACATCCATGAATTCTTCCCATTCATGTACTGATAATTTGTCAGATCCATCCCCTTTGAAACACGGAGGTGCCTTAACATCAGGCTTCATCACTAACTTCATACCAGTCAAATTTAGAGAAGGTGGCTCCACGAGAACCTGGCTCGTCCCTATGCTCTGCGTTCGAATATCAGGACTCTCATCTTTTTCACTGCTTTTTGTCAACTGATCAGATATTGACTGCCCTATTTGTTGAGCAAGCTGTGTAATTAAACTACTCAAGTCAATGTTACTATAGTCTCGTTTATCTGAAGCAGTATCTTCACACATTTCTGATTCATTGGTATGTTTTCTACCTGGGTAATGGGTAGAACAGAAATCAGGAGAACCAATATTAACTGTCTTTCTGAGTGGTGTCTGTTCAAGTCTACCAAAGACACGCCCCCTGGCAAAACCCAATTCAAACCCATCATTAGGGGAGTAATTTGTCTCACCATTTTCTGACATTTTGAGTTTTACAGATCAACAAAAGTTAATTAGAACAGAAACAAAAAAAACTGTTCACCTGAGTACACAGCTAAAAGTAATACACAACAAAATAATTAACCTAAAATGGTATTACAAACTCAACCTTTTCTCTCTTCTGTAAATATGAACTTTCAAACTTTTTTCTGAATTATATTGTATAGTCTAATCTCCAACCTATTTCTTCTCCCTTCATACAGGTACAGGCAGATTTAGGACATTTGAATGCAGCAAACCCGGCGACCAAGCTGATGTTGATCAAGAAGGATCCACGATGACTTGCATCAAATAAAAGTCACGGCACCAATGTAACCGGTCCTGGTCAGCTCTGCGTTGTGTGTAAATGAACAAGACCGGGCAACAAGAATTACTCAGTCCAGAATTTATTCTGCATGAATAGAGACAAATAAAATCAACTTCGAATCTGTGGCCTCTCACAATTGAAGCACCAACCTCTCTTCAGTCGCGCTTACCGCGAATTGAGCACATTTTACACTTAGAAATATGAATCGTGTTCAATATATTTCATCAAAAAAAATAAAGCAAAAAAAGTAAAAAAAAACATTTTACATAAATTCAAAATAATATTAACAGAAGCATGAAAGAGAAAATACCTGCATGAATAAAGACAAATAAAATCAACTTCGAATCTGTGGCCTCTCACAATTGAAGCACCAACCTATCGGTGAAAATCATTATTTTAGCCACGGAGCTTGTACACTCATGCTTAACGAACTCTCTCCAAAAATACATGCTCCATATCATTCACACAAACTTCATATATATTTAAATAAGATTTAAGTGCATTCAGAACACAATTACATGTTTTATTACACTAAACAGAACTCGTATTAAACTTTTTAGACGGAGCTTCAACGTAACTCACCTCTCTTCAGTCGCGCTTACCGCGAACTGAGAGAGAGCAACCGGAACCGGAACATGAATCTTAAAGCAGCCACGCACCATTATTAACAATACTGAAAATTACCATATAACTATGGAAACATGACATCTCAATTAAAAGAAATCAATGTTAAAAGAATAAATGAAATATTGAAAGAATATTTTCCAGAATACAAAATAATTATATAAATATAACAAATGATAATAAGGACAGAGATTTTGAGTGAAATTAATAAATAAATATTACACCTGTTACACTATCCTGAACTTCGATTGACTGAACCACCCAAGCTTTCCTAGCTTGACCTTACGGACATGATGAAAACCCGTAAGGATGAATGAGGTAAACCTGCGATTTTGTGTTGAATCCGACACAACAGCTCAAAATAAAAATCAAGGTCAGCATAAGACATGGTCAGTGTTTTGAACATGCCTTTTTATGTACTCGCTCAATAATTGATTTTTGTTCATTGTAACCAAATAAATCTTTCGTAGAGCAGCTGTAATGTAGTAAAGGTTTGTAAAGATTTGAAACAAGCACTGCCATTGGAATATGCCAAGATGCTCTTGAGGGTGAACTTGGTCACAAACTACAAACTTGCATTCAGGTCTGGCTACATTCTGGTATTAAAAACCCACTTTTCTCAATCTAATCATTCCCAAATGGATACATTTCCATCCTACATTTCCCATCCTACATTTTTTCTCATTGAATATACAGTTTCATATAAAAAATACAGTAGGTTGCAAATGCTACTTTATGTTGACTTAAATTGTGCAGCATGACACTGTGTGGCATACAGCACATGACAGTACTATGTAGAACTATGTAGGATGTTTTTAATATGATATTAACATGTACTAATAGATTTAAGTTCTAAATGGTAACCTTTGCTTTGTGTATGTGTAGGTGGTAAGTTCTCTAGTTGGAGGTATACCTGAGGTCCTGCTTGATGAGTTGGTGACTCTGTGTGAACCAACATTTTGTTCATTATGTGACGGCTTATAAACTGTAATTAATAGAATACGTACAGGAAATGTGGTGTCTCCTGCTACCATCCGCCGCAATGTCCAAACCCTGTACGCCTGGAAAAACATTGCTGAATGCACAGAAAAGGTGAGTTTAGTATTATGCTTGAATTAAAATATATTTTTTTTGGAGTAATTGTATTATCAAAGTAAATACTTGATTAGGAATTTAACCATCTTCGCGTAATTTTTCCACTCTTTCTTTAGGTGTATAACCAGGTGTGCAAGGAGCCAGTTTTGCTGCTTTCTGTATGATTGGACAGACTGGGCTCTCATTGTGGTGCTGTGGCAGGCTCCATTTTCTCCTTTTTTGCTGTAATAGACTTCCTCTTCCTGCTTCTCCTGCAGTGGCTCCGCCCAGATCACCTGATTGATGTGGCCATAGATGCATCTGGCCCCAACAGCCGATTGGGCAAGAGTGCTAGTAAGAAGAAATGTAAAACACCAAACCCAGCTTTGACCTCTGTGTCCTGACCCATTCTCTGACATGACCTTAAATGAGGCTCATGATTAACTATATTTATGGAGGAACAGATGTAAGTAAAGGAACTCCAAAACAAGGACCTCAGGTGTACAGAAAGCTTTTAATACACTTTTTTTACTCTTCACCCACTCCAGCTTCTGCTTTTGCAGATGCTCTCTACAAATAACCATTTTCACAGATTTCAGTGAATTATAATATTGAAAGGCTGCATTTAACTGAACCCATATCAGAAAAATAATCTATTTCTAATTAGTTCCCTGTCAAGTTTTTAGCTTCATCACATCTTTTACACCACAGCATATCTGTATGTTTTATTTCAAAATCTGTTTTACCCTCTTTCTACTTTTAACTAACATATACAAGCAGAATTTTTAATGCCAAACACACAACTAATTAGCTCTAAAGTAGAGCTGGTTTTTTTTTACTCCAGATGCTTTGCACTCCTTTAAGTCACTCTTTTCATGCCTGGTTTATACTGACCTTCTCTGTGAATATTATAAACATGATCATAATCCACAAGTTTTCATACTTTCTGTTTTTTTTTTTTGAACAAAATCTGCAATAAATGTAATTTTTGAACTTTACATTTTTTTTTATATCAAAGCAAAAAAAAAAAGAAACATTTTATAGAAAATATTAAGAGTAGAATTTAAAAGTTTATTCTAATGAAAAGACAGTATATGATGTCAATGAATAGGTCAGAATTTGCTTGCAATAGACAACTGTTCTTGACTATAATGAGGCATGTTACTATAAGGTAAAGTAGCTGTTTTTGTTTGAGATATCCATCAGGATCTTTCTGCTCAGGAATCTTATGCTAACACCCAAACGGCAGATTATTCACACCCTCATTCATTCAAGTCTACAGCTATGAGCTGTTTACACACACTTATCAGCCTTTCTGACTGCTTTCACACACAAACATATTCAACAGCCTGTCTACCCAGTTAGAATGGTCCCTTTCCTGCATAACACTGGATGCAAATCATGATTTGCTGGAGAGACAGATAATGTATCACCAATTACATTTGCAGCAATGCAAATGACTCTGGTTAATGGTTCATTGTTTTGTGTGTGTGTGTGTGTGTGTGTTTAGTTGTAGTTTTTTCACATACTGTATATATGAGCAAATATCATCATCGGCTATAAAACAAATGTTTGTGAAAGGTTTGTGTTCAAGAGGAGGAATGCTTTGTATTTGCACTGACTTGTTTGGGCATTTTATTTATGTAACCAAAGTTTCATTAATTTTAATTAAGTTAAATTGCATAGCAAATCTTGCTAAATGTAAATGTTTTATCCTCTGTGGCCCTTTACTCACTTTGAGGGGACCATTGTTTGTGTGGGGGACACTCACCTCTGGGAGTTTGGTTAGGTGGGTGTGTATTCACATATCACTGATAACTGTGGGAGGTGCATTCTTGCCCAAGGGGGTGCTTGGATCTCTTGAAGGCCATATAAACTCCCCTGAAGAGATCCACTGTGCTACACTATCTCGTATTCTAACAAGGTCTCTTGAGGTTTCTTATTGTGAAGTTTAAGTATGGCTGTGGTTCATGCTGAGGTGAGCATCTGGAGTAAGCAATGGGATCACAGGTTTCACATGTACGGAGGAAAAGTGTGTAACACACTTATGGCAGGTGAGTTTTTCTTCTTTACCTCTGATGCATCCTTTATTCATGAATCTTTTCAGTAGTCAATCATACAACGGACCATAAGGACCTTCAGTGTATTTTTTATTTATCTGTTGTATTGCTCTACTTAAAATACTGATTAGTTGTCTGCATGTGATATTACGCCATTGTTTCATAAACACCATATGACATGGTAGTAACATACAACATCAAGCAGCAACATTGAGTTTTATACACTCAAAAAAATATTTTAGCCTATTTTTAAGATTTACGCATTATAATTTCATAACAAAATCCCATAAAATTGAACTGTGCAATTTTTTAACAAAATAAATCTTACAATATTTATAGTTTTTAAATAATAATTTTTAATGACCCCTCAATTTAATCTGATGGAATTTGTTGAGATCTTTCAAATAAATAGTTTTTAGTGTACAATTGTATGCTTTGGAAACAGAGAAAGGTCAGGCTATTTTTGAATTGTTTAGTTTAAAGTCTAGTGATCAGTCTAGTGTCAGTCTAGTGATAACTTTATTAAAAAGAATGGACTGTGGGTTGGCGTGTCTGTGCCAATCCTCATCTTATCATAAGTGTGTGTGGGTTTGAAGAGCATTACTTTGTTATAGATGTAGCTATTTGACCTCCCTTTGTCCTTAAATGTAATAACGATTCATATATATTTAGTTCTAAGAAAGCAAAACGTTTTCTTTTAGGGGTAGGATTTGCGTTGTGATTAGCTTTGTATAGAAATGTATTGGGCCTACTATGTGCTCATTTAAATAGCAAACATCTTTCCGTTTTATCAGGCTCCTGGGATGACAGAACACCTCTACATGATGCTGCACTGCAAGGAAGATTGCTGCCACTGAAAAGACTCCTTTCACAGGTATTGATGAAAGAATAAGCGTTAAATGTTATTTCTCCAGGTTCCATACAAGTTTAGATGAATCAACACCATTTGTGGCATAATATTTAGTTCCACAAAATAAAAAATAAAAAGCAAAATTCACGATTACAGTAAGGCACAATGGTAGTATATGGGGCTAGTCCATAAAAACTAAAATGCACAGTGCTTTAAAAGTATAGCCACAAGATTATTTACATAATTACAGCATCTACATTTCATGTACACATTGGTTTGTAAAGGGTAAAGGATGGGCAAGAGCAGGCGGGAACTGGCAGAACAGTCAACGTAAATTTTAATGACAGAAATAAACTTAAAACAACACACACACACACACACACACACACACACACACACACACACAAACATGTGTGTCCTCATGTCCCGGCCACGCCATCCTCCTCGTCACATGGTTATATCATGGGTTTACTGACGTTACAGTATTTATCTGGTTTACCGCCATAACATTGTCATGTTAACAAAGTAAATAATGAATATAACTTTACACAGATAAGGTTATCAAGCAATTTTATCAAAAATCATGTTAACACATATAGTGCTTATGTCTCGTGGTTATACTTTTGATACAGTGTGCCTTTTAAAGTTTATGAACTGGCCCTATTCACAGTCACTGGAAGTATCTTACTTTAACTGCAATTTTAATAAATAAACTATTCAAAATGACTATTTTTGTTGGAATCAATAGTATCTTGATCGGTTAGTGCTGGGTAGTGACCGATTACATGCAATCTGGATAAAATAATCAGATTAGAAAAATCAAGTACTTGTAATTAGATTAAATTACATAAAAAATACTCAATCACATTACAGTTACTGTTTTATGGATTAAATTATTACATGTTAATCAGGCAAAGTTTAATAAGGTATAATAACAAAGTATTATTGTTCATAATTTATTGATCCTCTTAATGTTTTTAGATACTTTAGAAATACCTTATACTAGCCACCAGCAATTTTTACACTGAATATGAATCATAATCAACATCCACACATAAATGCTGAACCGATTGCATTAGTGCGGTAAAGTTAGATTTAGTTTTCAAATTGCTTTGTATTCGGATTCAAAAATGTATATGAATGTGCTTTTGCTTTTATGACAGCTTTTGAGAATTTTGTTGTTAAATCATAGCAAGGAAATCACATATAAAAAATCTATCAGTTCTCATATTTTTGTCCACTAAGTAAGTTTTCTTTAATGAATTTAAGCAACATTATGTCAAAATAATACAAGTACCACTCAATTGCATGTTACGTCAAACAAACAAGAATTAGGTCAAAATGAATCCAAAAGCAATCAGATTAAATTACTTTAAAATGTAATCAGAGAAATATCATTACTGACTATAATTTTAGTAATGTAATATGTAATAATTACCAGATTACAATTAAGAAGTAATCTACACAGAACTGCTGTCAATAGATATTGCCTTGGAACCAAAATATTCGTTCAAGTTCTGGTTTATTTGAGGTGCTTTATCTGCTTTCACAAACATTGTTGTATAACACTACACAGAATGGATAGTTACATAGTTAAAGTTTAACAATTAACCAGTAAGACCACACGACTGCACCATTACACATTTATTACATGTATGTACAATTAACATAACAATGTATGACTGTTACTGTATTGTATTAGATACAAAATCATACCAGTTGGCATTTTATTTTAAAGAAAAAAAGCACTAACACTTTTCAAGCAAAATATTTTAACAAAAGAAGTTGGAAATGTTTCAAATTATATCAACTTATGGATATTAATTTCAAAGATGCAGTTTTGCAGATGCACTTGGTTTGATGTTTAATGCAATGAAGTAAACATATTTTATGTTTGACTGATGAGGACACTGAAGCTGTTCCATTTTGAAGTTTGAGGGTGTGCATTCATTAATTGTGCATTTTTACATGTGCACAGGGGTATTGTGTGGGCATGGCTACACTGGATGGAATCACTCCACTGCATGAAGCGTGTGTTGGAGGCCATTTTTCCTGTGCTAAAATTCTGCTGGAGCATGGAGCTGATGTATGTACTGTTTATGACCTTTGTCTTTGTGAAAATTATGTTTTCTCACTGTTTCTGCATATTCATACACTTATGACTACAATATATATATGTGTGTGTCTTCAGGCAAATGCTGTCACTGTTGATGGAGCTACTCCTCTATTTAATGCATGTTATAGTGGAAACCCCACCCTCATCAGCCTCATTTTGATGTACAGCTCTGTCCACCATCCAGCTCATCTGCTAAATTCACCTCTTCATGAAGCAGCAAAGAGAGGTATGTGAGTTTGTGTGATTTGTATGTGAATTTACAGTACACTGTAAACATAAGAAATATTAAGATCAGTCATTTGGGATTTAAATAAACCGTGTATCTATATGTACGCTTTAGGTCACACAGCATGTGTTGAAATGCTGCTGTCTCGTGGTGTGAATGTTGACATGGAGGTGCCAAGCATAGGAACAGCGCTGTACTGTGCATGTGTAGCCAAGAGCACAGACTGTGTACGGAGCCTGCTTATGTCAGGTCAGAATCACACACTTCACCCCAAGACATTCTTATAGATTGAAAAAAAATCATTGAATTTATATTCTGATTAAAGAAAATAAAGTTTATTTTTGGATCATTTAGATTTTGGGGATTTTTACATTATTTTCATTTTAATGAAGCACATATTTGCTTAAAGGCGTAGTGCCTCAATCCAGGTAGCGGAGGATGAATCTCACTTGCCTCTGCGTCTGCGCACCTTATCACGTGGTTTGTTGAATGCGTTACTGTGGAGACGTACCGCATGTGGAGGCTTCATGTTATGCTCCGCGGCATCCACGCACAACTCCTCACACAGAGTGCGAGAACGCAACAATGAGGTTATCCCTCCATAGCAACCGGGCCAATTGGTTGCTTAGGAAACCTGGCTGGAGTCACTCAGCACACCCTGGATATAAACCCGTTACTCTAGGGGTGGTAGTCAGCGTCAATACTCGCTGAGCTACCCAGGCCCCTACAAATACTTATTTAAATGTAATAATATATCATTATTTTATTGCAATACAGTAAAGAGAATTGGTGGAATCATGCTTAAATATAACAATGCAAAAACTCATTGTAGTCCACAAAAATAAATTTTCTTTCTACAATTGATAATTTCTTATTTGATTTTGGGACAAATACAATACAGACATGTTCTTGGCAGTTTTAATGAGATTCACATGTATACCCACATTACTTTTAACACAGCTTTGATGAGAGTGATGATCTCTAAATCACTCCTGTTTTTGACTTTATGTGCTGATGTGCAGTGTGGGTGGGGTCTTGACACACCTTTACATGCTGCAACCAGAGTTTGCGGGGCAGGGGAGGTGGAGCTACTGTTAGTTTATGGGGCTGATAGGACATCAAGGAACTCTGAGGGAAAGAAACCACTGGATTTGACTACAGATCAAAACGTTAAACATCTCCTGCAGACTTTAGGTAAATATGAAAACACAATATATAACTGCACAGTATATAAATAAACAGTGTCTTACCATTGAGTATGCCCCTGTGCACTGTGCAACTGATTTTGGCTTGTTTTTGGTTCTGCAGACCCATGCTCGCTGTCTCAGATGTGTAGATGGCGTATTCGCCGTTCCCTGGGCCAAAAAAGACTCAGCAAAACCAGGATGCTTTGCTTACCACATACCATACACAATTATCTTCTCTATCATTAAAACACACACAAACATACACACAACTCTGTCTTGTGTCTCCAAAAATGTAAATTCTCTCAAAATTTTCTCACCCTCATGCTATCACAGATATTATAAATAATAATTCAGTTTCCTAAAGAAATGTATTATAAATCTGTAAATCAGCATTTCCCGAACTGCACAGCAGATGGCAGCTTTGTAACATAAGTTAGACAATGGCAACACTTTGTCACTTATTTTATACAACAAATAAATTGTAGGGTACAACTGGGCTAAAGGCACACTTTAAGGAAAATTTGCTTTTTTTTTCAGCAACATTGTAGAAATACACGTATTTGTATCAATGTATCAACATTGTAGAAATACATTTCTTTTTATTGAATACTGATTGAGCAAAATAATGTAATGTTGTTGTGATTAAAATTCTTTTTTTTTAAGGTGAGAGGGAGGCCTTTTACCCTAAGTGTGTGGACCTTGAGGTAAAAGACCCCCAGGGGGGCTTATAGTGATATTATCGAAATATAGGGACAAAAGTTATAGGACACAGTTTGTCAAATTAGGCAAATACTTTTGAGACTGAAAATACATTTTTTTTTTCTTTTTGAGAAATAAATGAACAATACTGCTTACTCAAAGTAAACACTTCAGAAAATGTGAACCATTTTATGTTCATTTCAATCACATTTGGTATTTCATGATATCAAGTATTTTATGGATGATCTCAAGATGGCGCCGAGTATGGCTGCTGCGTCGCGAGCTCCGTCAAAACACTGCAGTTTATTGTTTGTTTTGTTTACAGTTCTGTGTTTTTTTGTCTTGGATGCTGTCTGCCTTATTGTGTACGACAGACAAACGCTTTTGGACATTGGTTCGGCAATCACACACCGAAAACCGGACTTCACATTCCTCAACGCCGACCCGCGGTTTACAAACACGCCAGCGGAGCCCTTTGTTTGGGCTGCCCGGCCGCGGAGACGCAGACGGAAAAGAGGAAAAAGAGCCGGCGTTCTCATCAGAGTAAGAAGTCGCGCAAATCGCCCCCCGCGATATCCCAGTATACTACTGGCAAATGTTCAGTCTCTGGACAACAAGCTATGCGAGCTGAGAGCGCGGATCTCTTTCCAACGAGAGACGAGAGAATGCTGCGTTATCTGTTTTACGGAAACCTGGTTGTCCGCGGAGATTCCAGACTCGGCCATCGAACCCACGGGTTTCTCCATGCACCGAGCGGACAGAGCGAAAGACCTCTCTGGTAAAAGCAGAGGAGGTGGTGTATGTTTTATGATCAACAAATCATGGTGTGATCAGAGGAATGTACATTTTATCAGGTCTTTCTGCTCTCCTGATCTGGAATTTCTCATGCTTCTGTGTCGACCATTTTGGCTACCGAGGGAATTCACAGCGGTCATCATCACAGCTGTGTACATCCCCCCACAAGCCGACACAGACCGGGCACTCAGGGAACTGTATGGCAGTATAAGTGAGCAGGAAACCGCGCACCCTGAGGCCGCGTTCATTGTTACCGGGGACTTCAACAAAGCCAATTTTAAAACAATAGCACCAAAATTCCACCAACACATCAACTTCAACACACGAGGGGACCGGGTTTTAGATCATTGCTATTCTCCTTTCCGGGATGGCTACAAATCCCTCCCCCGCCCACCATTTGGCAAATCGGACCACTCTTCCGTTCTGCTTCTGCCCGCTTACAGGCAGAAACTGAAACAGGAATCACCCGCCCTCAGAATGATCCAGTGCTGGTCGGACCAATCAGACTCTGCGCTACAGGACTGTTTTGATCATGCGGACTGGGAGATGTTCTGGTCTGCCTCCGATGACGACATCGAGGTTTACGCTGATAGCGTAACGTGTTTCATCAGGAAGTGTGCAGAGGATGTTGTTCCAACCAAAACAATACGGATCTTCCCCAACCAGAAACCCTGGGTTAACGGCGATGTTCGCGCGGCACTTACTGCGCGGACCACCGCTTTTAATTCCGGGAACGCGGAGGAGCGTAAACAAGCCAGTTATGCCCTCCGTAAATCCATCAGCACAGCCAAACGCCAGTACAGGCACAAAATTGAAGGTCAGTTCAACACCACTGACTCCAGAAGTATGTGGAAGGGAATTAACATCATTACGGACTATAAACAGAATAAAAACTCCGCCATGATCACCGCTGCCTCTCTCCCGGACGAGCTTAATACATTTTATGCTCGTTTCGAGGACAACAACAACACCGCCCTCACAGAGAGAGCACTCGCGGCCGATACTACAGATGATGGTTCACTCTCCGTCTCTGTTGCGGATGTAACCCGATCCTTTCGACGGGTGAACATTCGCAAAGCCGCGGGTCCAGACGGCATTTCGGGCCACGTCATCAGAGCATGTGCGAACCAACTGGCTGGTGTTTTTACGGACATTTTCAACCTGTCCCTCTCCCTGTCTGTAGTCCCCACATGCTTCAAAACATCAACCATTGTGCCTGTACCGAAGCAAGCCAAAATCACCTGCTTAAATGACTGGCGTCCTGTTGCCCTCACCCCCATCATCAGCAAATGCTTTGAGAGGTTGATCAGAGATCACATCTGCTCTGTTCTGCCCACCTCTTTGGACCCATTGCAGTTTGCCTACCGCAACAACCGCTCCACTGATGATGCCATTGCATCTACAATACACACTGCTCTATCCCACCTGGAAAAAAGGAACACATATGTGAGAATGCTGTTTGTAGACTACAGCTCTGCATTTAACACCATAGTGCCCTCCAAGCTTGATGAGAAACTCCGGGCTCTGGGCTTAAACAGCTCGCTGTGCAGCTGGATCCTGGATTTCCTGTCAGGCAGACGTCAGGTGGTTAGAATGGGCAGCAACATCTCCTCATCACTGACCCTCAACACTGGAGCCCCGCAGGGCTGTGTTCTCAGCCCACTCCTGTATTCCCTTTACACACATGACTGTGTGGCGACACATAGCTCCAATGCCATCATTAAGTTTGCTGACGATACGACGGTTGTAGGTCTGATCACTGACAATGATGAAACAGCCTACAGAGAGGAGGTGCACACTCTGACGCGCTGGTGTCAGGAGCACAACCTCTCCCTCAACGTCAGTAAAACCAAGGAGCTTGTGGTGGACTTCAGGAAGAAAGACAGAGAACACAGCCCCATCACCATTAATGGAGCACCGGTGGAGAGAGTCAGCAGCTTCAAGTTCCTCGGTGTCCACATTACTGAGGAACTCACATGGTCCGTCCACACTGAGGCCGTTGTGAAGAAGGCTCACCAGCGCCTCTTCTTCCTGAGACGGCTGAGGAAGTTTGGAATGAACCAACACATCCTCACACGGTTCTACACCAGTACTGTTGAGAGCATCTTGACTGGCTGCATCACCGCCTGGTACGGCAACAGCACCGCCCACAACCGTAAAGACCTGCAAAGGGTGGTGCGAACGGCCAGAAACATCATCGGAGGTGAGCTTCCCTCCCTCCAGGATATATATAACAGACGGTGTGTGAAGAAAGCTCGGAGGATTATCAAAGACTCCAGCCACCCGAGTCATGGGCTGCTCTCACTGCTTCCATCAGGCAGGCGGTATCGCAGCATCAGGACCCGCACCACCCGACTACATGACAGCTTCTTCCCACAAGCAATAAGACTTTTGAACACATGATCCCTCATGATCAACAATCAGCACTGCACTTTATTAATCATCACTCTGTCAATATATTCTCCCATTCAATTAGTGTTTATATATATTTATACCTGTATCTAGTGTATGTGTATTCTACATTGTGTGTATTGTGTACATTTGTTATGTAAATTGTTGTGTAGGTATGTGTACATTTGTTATGTAAATTGTTTTGTGTAAATATGTTGTTATTGTCACTGTCATTACTGCATTGTTGCACGGAACTGCACACAAGAATTTCACCTGCTGTTGCACTCGTGTACACAGTAGTGTGACAATAAAGTGATTTGATTTGATTTTGATTTGATTTGATTTGATTTATAAAAATGTATTTAAATCACATTTGCTATTTCATAAAATCAAGTATTTTGCATAAAATTAATCTCCATTGTAACTGGATTCAGTGTGAGCCCACTTTGAACATTTTTCATGACAAATTTATTTGCCTCATTTAAGTAAAGCAACGTATTTTATGGGAGCCTTTAGCCCCTGCAAATCTCTCCCAATTTGGAATGCCCAATTCCCACTACTTAGTAGGTCCTCGTGGTGGCGCGATTACTGTCCTCAACCTGGTTGGCGGAGGACAAGTCTCAGTTGCCTCTGCTTCTGAGACAGCCAATCTTCACATTTTATCATCATGCATATGTGAATGCCCATGGTACTCTCCGCGATCCACGCACAACTTACCATTCGCCCCATTGGAAGCGAGAGGATACCCCATGTGACTGTACCCTCCCTAGGGGCCAATTTGGTTGCTTACAATACCTGGCTGGAGTCACTCAGCACACCCTGGATTCGAACGATTCCAGGGGTTCCCTTAAATCCTCGACACTCGACCTCCACAGAGTAAGTAGCAGCCCATCATTTTCCCTGCACTTGACAGCCATGTCAGCATATTTTAGCTTCTTCCTCTCATAGGCTGCCTCCAGTCCCTCTATTCATTGAACAGTAAGCTCAATCATTATGAATTTTTTAACTGATGCGGACCATAACACTACACCCGGACTATGGAGGGTATGGTGACCTCATAAGTACATTTCAGCTGCTGGCCAATGTCGACTTCCATTGACCAATCACTTCCAGGGATCAGGATTGATCTGACTTCCCTCTGTGCAGTGCCATATGCGGCACTTACATTTTTAACAAAATCAATGAACTGCCTCGAGCGTGGTTAAAATAAATGTGATAATTTCAAGGAATCACATTAAGCACAAACATTTGCAATATATATATATATATATATATATATATATATATATATATATATATATATATAATTAATATCAGACCAATTTACATCAAATTAAAACTTTTGACATTGCATCTATCTATCTATCTATCTATCTATCTATCTATCTATCTATCTATCTATCTATCTATCTCGTTGTGATATTGTCCTCTTTAGTCTTAATAGCATGATTGTATCGATTCAGGCAGGATATACCACGACTGTAATGCAGATAAATTGGGGTTATATGTGTTAAAAAATGTTAAGGTTACAAACTGGTCATTACAAGGGTATTATGCTAAATGTGGTTTATGAGGACATTTTTAGTGCCCCCATTATTCAAATAACTTAAAAAACATACTAAACGATGCAAATTTTTATTTATTTTTTTAATGTAAAAATGCAGAAAGTTTTTTAGTGAGGGTTAGATTTAGGGGTAGGGAATAGAATGTATAGTTCTTACAGTATAAAAATAATTATGTCTATGGAGAGTCTTAATACGGATAGCCGCACCAACGTGTGTGTGTGTGTGTGTGTGTGCGCGTGTGCGCACGGTCACGGGGAATCCGTGGGAGCGCAAACTCCGCCCACGCCATGAACATCTCCAGGGCGAGCGCTTGCGTGGGGGGGGGGGGTGTTTGCCTCGCGCTTGGCTAGTGTCAGATCGGAACACAGGCTGCAAGGAGGAAACCGCTATAGAGCTGCCCTTAGCCATGTAACAACGCACTGCAGTTTACAGGATATCAATGAACGAACGTTGCGGCAGGTAAGCTATCAGTTTTATATCCTGATGTGTTTTTTCTACATGCTTTCTGTATGCTGTCCCGCATCACTGTTGTTGAAGGCATAAGGTGAGATATTTCATTTGAAGAAGCAGGAACTTTCCAGTCATGCTCCTTTCCAGTCAGCCTGTACTACATTGGTGATATAATCTTTAAACAGTATAAAACACAAAAGTCAGTATTAGAAGATTTCATTTTACAATGAAGCCTGTTATTTCCTACTATTTTGTGTCATTACATGTAATGTCGTCTCACCAGGTGTTTGAACAGGTGCAATGCAGCAGAGTTTTTTTATATTTATTTCCTGAGGTTGCCCTAAGTCGTTTTCATATTTCCATTGGCAATATTTGTTCTAAGTTATACGGCGTCACTCTGATTACTGGTGTGGTTTTTAGTGCACACAGATATCACTGTATCAATATTATAGTGGAGACCAGGGCTACCAGGGCTTTCACACTTTTTGAATATTTCTCTGGTTAGGTTTGTTATGGAAAGTCAATTTCTGTATAGACACATACTTTAAAAAAATGTCTGGTTGACAAAAAAGCTGCTTTTTTTTGGGCATGTCACACTTAATGGGGTTAATTGTCTCAACAGCACCCTATCGACACTGAACTGAGAAATCCTTTTTGGAAATATGAAATACTATGTAAAGTAAAAACACGTTGCTATTTAAATCATTGTATAGGCTTTTTAATGGGTTTTCAGTACAATTTAAACAGTTGGAAAATTATATGCTAGGAAAAAACTATTCATGAAACAGCGAAAATGGAATAGGTAACACAAAAAATGTAAAAATATAAAATCACTGTTTGGGCCATCAAAAAATGTAGTTACAACATATATAACACATGTAAAAACTTGAAAACTTGGCCTCAATATTATTGTGACACACTCCCAATTTGACATTTATGGAAAAATATCCTTGTCTTAATAACATTCATTTCAGTTTTCAGTTTTTCATTTCAATTTGTATTTGTATTTGTATTTTTTTTTAAATGTAGCTTCATTATATGGTCGGCCCTTATTTAATGTGTCTCAGGGTGTTATTGTGTTCTTTTTAATGTGTACTTGTTTACACAAGAGCTATTAAAAAATATGATTGCATTAGAATTTTAGTTTGGAGGATGCATTTCACAAAAGTTCCTAATTTATGACAGTATTTAACTAGGTGATCAAAACCAAAGAACAAAACAATGGCTGTAGAAAATATGCATTTGAATAATTGGAATTTGTGTTACTAAGATATAGCCTTGTTACTTGAACTTGTCCTGGTCTCCCCAGTATATCAATTATAGGATATCTGACACAAAAAGATAAGCAAATATATTAAGCAAATATATTCCTTCTCTTGTTAGAACATACTGTAGATGTATGGTAAAGGTTTCTGTGAGATTGTCTGTAAGATGCTTATTCAAATGCTTTATGCACATTCCATGCACACGCTGTAGAGTTATCCTTTAGAATGACATCAAGCGGAAAGCTGTCTAGAGATATTATGATGTCACAAATGATAAAGTGGCTCACATCTATGTGAAGATATGTTCACTCAGACCATTTAGTACTTATGCTGTGTTACAATGGTAATTTTACACTGAAAACCCTTAATGGCGTGCCATGGAACCCACATTCCCTACTAGTGAACAGACTGACCTATATGCCCACTCACATGAGATACACACCCAGATTTGAGCCCTAATTAAGTCTTATCACAGAGGTGGCATACCCAGTGACAGACAAAAAGCCACTTAGGTATCACAGGTAGCTAGTTACCATTTTAGATGTCATGTCTCATCTGTTCCATGACAGATCACGGAACTCTAAACAATGATGCGACTGGGCAAAGGGGTAATTTTGGGCTATGGCAGAGGTGCATTGTTTACTTGTGAATTTGTTGAAAAAGGTCATATTGAAATCTCTGACTGTTTCAGACTTTGGTATCTTGGCAAATCTTAGCACAGTTTTTACATGGTTGAAATATCTTCTGAAACTTAAGAGGAGACACACATGATATTGTCTTTTTCTCATGAGAATAACATAAGAAACAGGGACTTACGTCTTCATTTGCTTTCCATTTAGTCCCAAATTTGTTGTCTAGGAGAAACAATTAAGATACTAAAGAGATTATTCTTTCTTGTGAATGACCTTTCAGATGTTTTTCCTCCTGAATCTCATATTTAGGTTTATGTAAGGTTTATTATGCCTCTCCTCACAAAGAAAGGTAGAAACATTGAATTGGTTAACTTAAATAGGTGAAAACAGACAGGAGGAAGACTTTAATCCTTCAAAATGTAAAGCATTGTTGAGATTCAAAATAAAGTCAGACTGCTCTGGTTCTTCCTGTGTGAGCAGCAATGATTCAGATCATACAAAAAATTCCCTTTACAGAAAATACAGTGATGGAACCATGGTAAAATTATGGCATCAGATTGTAATACCATGGCACTTTGATCATGGTACTGAATAATTAAGATTCAACTTTATTGTCATTGTGCAGTGCCAATGAAATACAGTTATTTTTCGCATAGCCCAACAAAGCTGGGGTCAGAGCACAGAGTCAGCCATGAAACAGCACCCCTGGAGCAGATAGGGTCAAGGGCCTTGCACAAGGGCTCAACAGTGGTTTCTGCAGGGGCTTGAACCCCTGACCTTTCGGTCAGTATCCCAGAGCGTTAACTGCTGAGCCACCACTGGCCTATAATGTAACATTTTCATGCATTGGCCAGGAATTGGACCCAGGTCTCCCACATGGCATGCGAGAATTCTACCACTGAACCCATCAATTACAATATACATATGATATGGTATTGACATTGACCCGGGTCTCACACATGGCATGCGAGAATTCTACCACTGAACCATCATTTACAATATACATGTGATATGGTATTGACATTGACCTGGGTCTCCCACATGGCATGCGAGAATTCTACCACTGAACCCATCAATTACAATATACATATGATATGGTATTGACATTGACCTGGGTCTCCCACATGGCATGCGAGAATTCTACCACTGAAACATCAATTACAATATACATGTGATGCACCAGTTCAATTGTTTCTGTATAGATATCTGTGGTGTAATTTGCTAGCGAAGTGGACTTACAGGTTATAGAGTTGTCAAAAGCTATTATCAATATTTTAAAGTGTTCAGGGGATGTAATAACAACTGAAAGCAGAGAGGGGAGATTTTATTCATAAATACAAAATATCCTACCTTTACGCTGTGGATGTACTGATATGCCTCTGTGCTCATGAAACTCCAAGAGACGACACAAAGTCATTAAATATACAGTATCTCGTACAACATCTCTGACCATTTTCTAATATCACTCACCCATCGCATTATATAGTTAAGGTTAGCTGATTTCTTGAACGTTAAACCGGGACGAGGTATGGGTGCAACTATATTTATACACATACATGTTTGAAAGTTTACAACAATTTGAATCACATTGAAGCCTCAAAAAATGTAGGGTGACAAATTAATTTTAAAAAGTACAATTGAAATTTTCTTTCATGTTGAATTTGCATGTGTAATAATATGAGCTGTCACTGTTGGAAATTTCATATCAACTACACATTAAATTATTAACAGTTTGAAACCAAAATATTAAGCAGAATTACATGTATAACAATAAAACGCTTGTATTATGAAAAAGTGCAGTGCGTCATTGCTATCTGAATGTGATCTTCCAGGTCCAATTTACATCCGGAGGAGTATGAAAAAATGAGCATTTAGAGTGACAGAAAAAAAACCTCACTAGCATTTTAATGTAGTAAAGGGATGACGTACTCTCACATCATCAACTCTTGGAGAAAAATACTTTCTGTGCTCCCACATGTAATCCCTTTTGATTGACTCTTCTTTGTAGCTTCAATATGAACAGGAGGTTAGATGACAAAATTACACTGAAAACCACAACCCTTAATGGCGTGCTGTGGGACCCACATTCCCTACTAGTGAACAGACTGACCTATATGCCCACTCACATGAGATACACACCCAGATGTGAGCCCTAATTAAGTCTTATTACAGAGGTAGCATACCCAGTGACAGACAAAAAGCCACTTAGGGCTGAATAAGGTGAATAGGCATCGCAGAAAAAGGGCTCAAAACTTGTTGTGTTTAGACTCTACCTCAGTATAAGTGCTTGTACCAGATGATGTATTGTACTGATCAGCCTGCTACTGTTGTCCTTCTAAACACTCTGTCTTACTTTTTCATAACTAACACGATGCATTTATTTGTGACTATTTGTGTTTTAAGAAGAGGGATGTATTAAAGATTCAAAAGAGCACAGCTGGAGAGAAGGACTAGCCTATTACATTACATTCGGTTTCATTAATTCATTAGTGTGGTAGCTCATTATGCTGAAAATATTCCTCTTCTCCTTTTATCGGTCCCTCACATAAGTATGTGAAGCAGATACAAGTGATAGGCCAATGATGAACAAGTGATATTTGGCCAATATTGAGATTGAGTTGTTTCATTTTGTGTTTTTTACAAAAATTGACAGCATTGTCAAAGGTTAATAAACCATTTCTGTTTTCAGAATTGTTAGTGAAGTGTACATCTACCTGTACTCTCTAATTTTAATATATAAGGTGGAGTTCAGAAGTCTTTGTCCATTTGTGAAATTTTTCTATTTTACATACATTGTAATAATTTCGTGCAGCTCTGCGCCTACATGCGAGGATGTTGTATTATTGCTTTGCTAGACACAACACATAATTTAAATGAATAAACACTGACTGAGTACTGTTCACAAGACTTTAGACTGTCATTTAAGGGTTAAACTTCTGCCGCACAGAGTCACGAGACACAACAGCATGCTGTCAATTTCCGTGAAGCGTTCCTACGGACGCAGCGCCAACAAAAGTGCCTCTAATAAGAAACCTCTAAGTTTATTATTGATCAACATGATGTTCACATATGTGGAAATTTGCACTGCATTTCCTCAAAAGTAGAAAAAACATGTTAGATATTTTGAATAACTTTCAACTCTAACTTGTTATCACTGCACAATACAATTGTATTCTTTAACATTAGTAAATGCATTCCTATATATTTACTGTGCATTTTCACATTGACAATAAATGGGTTCATCCAAAAGATGAAAATGTTGCTTTTAGAGGCATTTATTTTAGACATTTCGAACTGTTCTGAGACTAGAGCAGACATACAGCACACTGGTGGTTATGTAATTCACTAAAGAGGGAGCAAGGGAGCATCCTATAGCTTTCTATGCAGCTATGAGGATTCAATCCTAAAATCCAACCAAAAGTTCAGTTTCAGGCTGCAGATGATGTTTGGACCACTCAACAAGTTTGGCAGGCATGGGACAGTGGTAATCAGTACACAGATTCAGAAATGTATAATGCTACATTTTATTTTAACATGGTTGGCACTGATTGGATGATGATGGACATTACTTGGAATAAGAACTATTTGCTCTAGAATTTGTTTTGTGCATTTATTATTTTGTTTGATTATTTGGTGCTACTAGTTACAAATCAAAAAGGGAAATGAAAAATGCACACAGCAGTCAAACAGGGATATAAGGAGGTTAAAGTTTTTTAAATATATATTTTTCTTAATTACAAATTATACACACACACACACACACACACACACACACACACACACACACACAATATTTTAATATTTACACGTTTCAATTTCATAAAATTCCATCAAATTAAATTGAGTAATCTTTAACAAATTCAAATGAAAAAAATAAATATATAGCGGTGGTGGTGGCGTAGTGGCTAGAACACCGGGCTGCTAATCAGAAGGTCGCTGGCTCAAACCCCATGGCCACCGCCCTTGTGCCCTTGAGCAAGGCACTTAACTCCAGGTTGCTCCCGGAGGATTGTCCCTGTAATAAGGGCTCTGTAAGTCGCTTTGGATAAAAGCATCTGCCAAATGCATAAATGTAAATTTTTTTAGTTTTATTTAATTTTGTTAAAAAATGACAATTCAGTTTGATGGAATTTTATTATGAAATTGAAAGCTATTTTGTTTTTAGCGTATAATTTGTAATGATAAAAAAAAACCTATATAAAAAACTTTAAGAAATTATTACAATGTAAAATAGAAGTGGACAAAAATGTACACTTCACTAATAATTCTGAAAACATTTAATAAAATATGTAAATATTTTAAATAATCGTAAAAATTTTGCAAACATTTTTCAGAGTGACTATTTGCACTTGGTGTAAATATCACATGCCACACTGCGTGCCTATTTGAGCTCCAATAGTTTAGTGGAAACACAGACATTTAAGACAAATTGTGCCTCTAGTGTATCTGTAGTGGTGTAGGGTGTTACAACAGTAATATGGTGTTAATATAGTAAACATGATTAATTTTGTGGTTACTATGATTTTACTACAAAATATCACGGTGATACAATGGATTGTGTAGTAAAACTATGGTTAATTTTTGTAATAGAAGGTTAAGGTTAGGTTTAAGCGTAGGGGTTGATGTAGGGTGTCTGTGGGTATCTAAATAAACACAATAAACATGCTGCACTGATGCTGCTATACTATATGTTTGTAATTAGATAGGGGTGCAAATAGCATCTAACACTACTTGCACCTTTATGTTTTGTTGCTATTTACACTTATTGCAAATACTGCCAAATATTTTTGTGTGTATAACAATTTGGGTGAAATGTTAAAACTCACATAAAATTCAGGTTTTCATGATATTATGCACTCATGTTTTTGCAAAACCTGATGATCCATGTTATCCTGAATGATTTGAGAATGTTCCAAAAAACATCTTGTGTGCTTCAATGAGAGCAAAGAAATCTGACCTTTTGTATAAAGGAGCAAACATGGTCAATGTCACAAATGTGCTTATTTGATTAGTGACCAAGAAATCTGAAATATTAAAAATTTCTTAGTTTCTGTATTTCCATGTTTAAAACAGATGTTGAATCCTAGATTTTCAATGTACCAGTACACACGTTTGAGCCATATTGTATATATTGACAATGTGTTGACTATTAGCCCCTTTGCTCTATAGAGATTGTTATCAGCCACTGAAAACCCCATATCGATCAACCACTACTATGTTTACTACCCAAGACCTATTTGTGACTCGTCTACATTTTATAGCTCTGTGCCCTTTTTTATATTATGTTAATGCATCCTCTCTGAAAGGCATAAAATATTCATGAGTCTAATCTACATTAAGCATGTGTTGTTGGCGAATGTGTATCCATCATTAAAGGAGTAATTACTGTGTGCTGAAAGTCTGGTCTGGCAGCTTGCTGACTTGCTCCCTCAAAGTTTAGCCATTGAACTGCATTTCCCATGGCTCTTGCAACATGCTTGTCAACTTTTAGTCTTGTATGGTGTATTTATGTTCATTAGAGTATGGTGTACCAATGAATTAGTAGTGTTTTTGAGTGCTATTGTCATTGTGTCTTTTAATTAGTACAGATTATGTATGCAGTGAATTAGAGTATTATATGGTCTATATTATATACACCTGGGATAGATCCCAACAAAGAGGAACATATTGTCATCATTTACTTACCATTATGTTGTTTCAAATCTGTATGATTTTCCTCATGAGAACACAAAAGGAGATGCTAGGAAGAATGTTCACGCTGCTCTTTTCTATATAATAAAGAGGAATGGGGACAGATGATCTCAAGCTCCAAAAATTAAAAAGGACCATAAAAGTAGTCCATATGACTCATGCACTATATTCCAAGTCTTCTGAAGCCATACAATATAATTTTGACCCCAATTCAAAGGTGATGCTAGTTTTTTGTCCTGATTTATAAAGTTATTCACAAATACATTAAAAAAGCAATTCACACTGTTCAAAGTCAATTTGAGATTTTTTTCTGGGGCTTAAAGTAAAAAAAAATAATGTGGTGTTACCGTCCAAAGACAGTAAAAAAAAAAAAATCTTGAAATTCTTGAAATCCTGTTGGCATGAGCGGTGTATAATTTTTTGTATTTCTTAAAGTGAAACACCTTTGTTTGTATTTTTATATATATATATATAATTAGTGTAATATTTGACAAACTAATTGAAAAAATAATTTAGGGCAAAGTGATCATCCCTATGCCCTATTTACTACGAAAGAGAGAGCTCTTGATGTGGGTACTCTGAAGGGAGCATGGCATTACACTAAATTTAATCTTCACCAAAAGACTTGTTAAAGGGGCCTTCGTGAAAAAATTTACTGTCTTACTTTGTATGGAATGACACTTCGAGTGATGTCCCCTTCCCGAAGTGCACTGCAAGGGCGCAAAAATTTAGTTAACATAAAAACAGAGAGGACCCCTTAAGACCCTCATTACTGTGTGTGAAGTTTTAAAAATTTTTGAAATATTTTGTCTTTTTTTTTTTTTAAAGGCACATTTTGTTCAGGTCATATGGAGTAATCCAGAGAAAACTGCTTGATAATCTTGACTCAAAAATACATAATATTTGTATATATATATATATATATATATATATATATATATATATATATATATATATATATATATATATATATATACCTTGAATAATATGTTTGAAAACTTTTTTGAAAATTATCGTGTATTCAGGAAAGTATTTTAATAACTTTTACTTGATGATTACATGATATAAAAAAGTCATAATTTATTATTTTTTTTTGTAGAAAATGCTATAAATGTTTTTCAAAAATTTATGAAACACAATTGGACGTAAATATAAAATTTATATGAACTTAAAACATATGTTATAAACTAGATTATATTTTCTCCCCTGCAGCTCTCAAATCTTGTTTGTGTTCAAAGACGTTGCGACAGGTTTGACGTCATTGATGCTGAACTTGATTGGTTGTCACATGTCTCTCAACTGATCACGACAAACCAAGTTTGAAAATGCAGAAATATCACTTTCATTTTGTGGGAAAAAAAAGTAGTGTGAACATTCTGCTAAGTGTCTCCTTTTGTATTCCATGTAAATAAAATGGCAAATGGTTTTGAAACAACATGAGGGTGAGGAAATGATGACAGAATTTTTTATTTTTGGTTAAATGCATCCTTTAAAAAATCTAAAGGAATTGTTTAAGCTGTTTAACATCAGAAGATAAATGTGTTAGAGTGTGTTTACGAAGGGCAGTGTGCAAAATTCAATGTGTGTACTTAAGGTGGGATCCAGGGAGATACGACATCTTCTGTAACCCTGGAGGAATGTTTATTTTGTATTTTTATTTATATTATTAAAGCTAAAAAACTTATTTCTGTTCTACATTCAAACATGCACTGTCTGAAGATGACAGCAGTAAGAGCAAGAACATAGTTTTAATTAGTTCTGGCAGGCATTGCTGGCTCATTCTGCCTTCTTCTCCAGCTGAGATACTCAAGTTGCACTACCAATTACTATGGTGTGTGTGTGTGTGTGTGTGTGTGTGTGTGTGTGTGTGTTTCTGCCCCTTTAAAAGGTGCTTGTGTGGAAAATTGGAATTAATTTGGCCTCAGGTCTTCCTGGTGAGTCAGACACTAAATGCAAAAGGAACCTCAGTTACACATGAGCACACTGTCACAGACTCAACCGAGAGAGAAAGATGTGCTGCCACATGCACACACAGCAATTCAACTGAAAGCATATTCCAAAATATATGTATTTTTTGCTGCTTGAAAACATTAGAAATCGCTTGTCATCTGTATGTGTGTGGTTATGTCACCAAAAGCAGACGCTTTCCTAAGTGTGAATGATGGTGTGAAAAACAGCATTTGAAGGCTCTGATTATGTAGGCTGGCCTTTCAGGCATATTGTATCAGATTGTGTACACACTCGTACACACTGTCCTCCCCATTTGACACTCACTATTAGTCTCTTAAACAAATCTCCAAGAAAGATGAGAAAACATACCCACACATGCTCACTAACACATATACTTGCTGTAAATACTGCATTTGTATGGGATGAAATTAGACTCAAAATGATTAACAAATGCGTGTATACTTATCCATCAATTTGATAAATGTTGCAAATGTATCTTACTAAAATCAGTTGAGTTAAAAATGACCCAACACATAGCCCAATGGTGGGTTGATATAGCACCGACCCATTGTTGGATTATATTAACCCAATGCATTGGTTAGCAAGTTTTACCCAATAAATTGGGTTACAAAATAACTAATTTGTTGGGTTTTATTTTTTTTGTGGGGCCAAAACGCTGCTTTAACCATCCTAGTATTATTGGTACTATTATTATCGTTGACATCATTTTTATTGTTATTGCTGTGTAAATTAAGTTACAAATATCCTAAAAATGCTTTATTTCCTTTAAATTAAAAGTTGTAAACATTTTAATTAATTAAGTAAATGGTTGCAATTGTGTTATCAATTTACTTCCTTTTTATCATTAAGTTACTTACAATCATGTTTCAATTTACAAGAACCACCACAAATAAATAAGTAATAAATAAATAGGCAATGGTGTAACTTTGCTGGCAAGGATGAAGACGATGGAGTGACGAACCCAAGTGCAGTTTATTAAACAACAAGTTGTTTAACAAATAACAAGTGAGATCCAAAAACCCTAACTAGAAACATGAAACATTAACATGAACATGACTAAATTAGACTTGACTCAAACAAAACATGACTTCACTAAATCTTGACTTGACTTGACTTGACTTAAACAAAACAAAACTACAACAAAGTTACATTAACAATACTCCACAAAAGGACAATGGCAAACATGAGGGCTATAATACATTGACATGGGTAACAAGTTAACAAGACCACCAATGAAAAAACAAGACTGAAAGCAATATAACAAGACAATGAAACATGAACCAATAACAAGACAAGACTAATAAATAAAGGAACCAATGAGAAAAAAACACATGAAACATAGCAGGAACAGGATAATCACATGACTAGACAAGGAAGTGAACCGATTTCAAAATGAAGGACCTGAAGACATGAACAGGACTAACTTTTCAAAATAAAAGACACAAAAAACAGGAACCAACAGAATAAGCATGACATATCCCTTCTCTAAGGGGTGGCTCCCAATGCCCCAACACATGAACAAAAACAGAATAAACATGACATAAGTCCAGTGTTCTGTAGGGACCTGGGGGGGGGGGTGTCTTGAGGCGTGGGGCGTGGCGAGATAGGGCGTGGGGCATGGGATCAAGGCGGAGTCTGGGGGGGGGGAGAAAGAGGCGGGCCTTGACCGTGGAGCAGAGGCGGGCCTGGACTATGGCACAGAAGTGGGCCTGGACCGGTGAGCTGAGGTTTGCTTGTGACATGGCATGGAGCAGTCCGGGGTTCGACTGAAACTTGACGTGAAGCAGACTGAAGCTTGGCTGTGACATGGCATGGAGCAGTCAAGGGTTTGGCTGAGATATGGCATGGAGCAGACTGCGGTTTGGCTGTGACATGGCATGGAGCAGTCTGGAGCTTGGCTGTGACATGGCCTGGAGCTTACTCTGGCTTGGCTGTGATATGGCATGGAGCAGGCTGAGATGGCATGGAGCAGACTGCGGTTTGGCTGTGACATGGCATGGAGCAGTCTGGAGCTTGGCTGTGACATGGCCTGGAGCTTACTCTGGCTTGGCTGTGATATGGCATGGAGCAGGCTGAGGCGTGGCTGTGACATGGCATGGATCAAGTTGAGGCGTGGCTGTGACAATGGCCTGGAGCTTTTTTTTTTTTTTTAATTAATGAATTGAAGTGTTTCCCTCACATATGAATCTATCACATCCTATTTAAAAAAAATAGTTCATATAAAGTGAACTAACAACTTGTAATTTCAATTTCAAACAATGGGCTTCATTAACAAGGCGATCACAAAACAAGCCAGGCACATTCCTGCAATGGTAAAAGAACACCATCAAAATGTTGCTGCTTTTTGGTATTAAAAATGTCACGATGTGAAAAAAGTCATAACTGCTGTGAATTCAGGGGTGCAGAACTATCTGAAAAGTGTCTTCTGATTAGGCTATCACCCAATGTCATGTTGATGCTGGCTATTGTGTAATACAGGGGTCGGCAACCTATGGCACACGTGCCAGCATTGGCACGCTGAGGGGTAATCATTGGCATGCCATCAAGGGCAAGAGAGGAGTAGACTATATTTATATAAATTCCGCACACTGCATTCCAATCTACATCTTGATGTAATCCTTCCTCATGATTACGCTGCGTGTTTTCATCATGTTTCAGCTGAATGGGAAGCTAAACACTATTAAAGTGATATTAATAATGATAATGAGTCTAAAAGCCAAGGTGTCTTACAATTTCTTCGTGCGTCGGCCAAATATATGAAATATTATGTATGATTTCCAAAAAAATGTTTCTGGGCGAACACAGAAATTGAGGGGGAGCATCCCAGTTTATAGTTTCTACACCACAGTTTAAAATAGGCTGGCTTTATAACAAGTGTTATGTCGGTAGCCAAGTGAGCAGCAATACAGCAGACCCAAAATGAAGGGGAAATTATTTAATTATTTAATTAATCAGCTATTATTGTATGTCGATAAAGAAAACGAAAAGCGTTCATATAACGTGATATTATTAACTTACCTCTGTATCTTCTGTTGGCAGTAGCACTGGTCGACTTTTGAAATCTTAAATGTCCTCGTGAGACCAACTGGGTGTATTATTATAGAAACAACCCAATAAACATTAGGAATAACCCAACATAATGACCCAATATGTTTAACCCAGCTATTGGGTAAAATAAATAATGCAAAGTTTTTTTGGAGTGTAGAATCCACAGACAAATGCCTTTCAACTTGTGTCTGTGAAATTCAAAACTAAATGAATGTGCTGGGATTTGTACAAATAGATTTGTGAATCTGAGAAAGTGTTACTTTTTGTACAAATACATCACAATTTGTGAAACCAAAAGGAGATCTTCCAAATTAAACACAAATTGTTCTTGTGAAGCACTGAATGTGCATATGTGGAACAAGTGATACAAACACATTCAATGCCATCTATTTGTCATTTTGAATTTTGAGACTTCCTTTCTGCTTGTTTTGCTTTGCACGATCCATACGTAACTTTGTGTGAGCAAAGCAGCTACCACTACATGGCAGTCTCATTTTACAGAAATACTATATAGCGGTGCGTGGTTTATTCACAAGGTCAATGAGCAAGTGCTCCACACTTCAAGGAAGCAAAGGCTGACATCAGCAGAAAGGATCAAAGGTTTGCCTCAATTTCTCTCATATACTCTATTACCTAGGGTAAAATAATTTTAAAAGGTGAAAAAAGCCGATTTTAGAGTGAAAGTCCTGGCAATAATGCGTTTGTGTTACATGTCAGTAGCTTCTAGTTAATAGGATTCCAACACCTGACTGACTGTCATTGTTTTTTGGCACCAGTCAGAGTTAAAGTCTGCTGTTTTAATCTTAAAGTGTATAGTCTTGACAGTGGCTTGTGCCAACAAGGAATCTTATAATTCTGTTGCACTATACTTTAAACCTCGTTTAAAAATAATCATGGTTACATTTGTGAGGATGGTGGCTTATCTTGTTGGCAGTGCGATTAGTGGTATGTGCTCTTCAGTTTGTCATCTGTAAACATGATTTTAGGCACTTGTAGCTGTGCTGCTATTCTTCTGCATTTATACGTTTTTTTCATAATGTAAGGCTGGGTGCCAATGTGCCAATGTGTTTACATTCAAAAGGCAAAGAGCCTTTGATGATCAACTTCGAGAAGATCAACAAATGAACTTTCTCACAATTAGATATCTCTTCCTAAGGCACCACACCCCACTGAGCGAAGACTGCAAATTCACACCTCACTGTTGCCCTTCCACATCTGTCCCATTCTCTCCCCTCTCCTCCTCATCCATTCCCCCTCAGTGCCGAATCACCTCAAACTCACCTAATATCTGTATGTAACAAAAGACCATATCTGATGTATACAAATAATGTAACTAGTGTAACATGTTTGGTATCATTTCAAATGTCTCAGTGTGTCTGGTATAGTGTTTTGTCCCCAGGTTTATAAAACTCAATGACAGCAAAGTTATAAGGTCTTTGCCAAATACTGAATAACTCTAGAGGTCTATACCCATCCTTGAAGGTTTAACACCAGGAAGCCAAGAACCCATTCACCCCCAAATTCTCAAAGGATAATACCATTTGGTACACAATGTGTATTCTGTCTGGATATTTAAGGAAGGCTGGCCCAGAGCTCAAGGTTCTCTGTAGTCAGATGATCCCACACCTCACTGTGTGTAACTTTAATAACAGAAATCTGCATTCAGATTTCCCATGCTTTGAAATTACATGTAGTTTTCTCAATTGTCAGGTATGTTCTTTTGACTTGTTTCTTTATCTTGTGTTTTAAATCTTACCTGGCAAATAAATTGTTACTTTTTTATTTATTCTGTATTCCTCTGAAATCATTTATATCAGTACTGGTTCTTTAAAATAGGAGAAACTGCTCTGGAGGAACCGAGCAGGAGAATACCATTTTAGGAATCATTTATATCATAACTGAAGCTTTAATGTAGGAGGAAGCCACTTAAAGACTATCAGTTTGAATCTCATTAGAAACTGATCAAAAGGCAAATGAATAGAAGAGGATTCAGAGTAATCAATAACTTAAATGATTAAAATAAAAGAACGATCAGAAAGTATTTAGAGCTTTAATCTAAATTAGAGGTCAACATAAAAATAGAGTCAGATTAATATAAAATTGGAGTCAGATAAAATTAATAACAGGATGAATTTGTAAAGTGCAAATTATTAACAATAATTGCTTTACTTCAGTGCTCAGAAAAGACAGAACAACGCAGAGACCTTCAAGGGGCAAATCTATATGTTTTTAGCAGTTTTGCCTGACGTTTTACAATAACAATTTAAAAACAACAGAGTATTTTGACAAATTCAAGCAATCCAGGGTTTGCTGATCCAAAATTTATTTTAATTTGAGTTGTGTGGAACCACTTAATTTTAAATACGGTTTAACAAATCAGAGATTAAACTTTTAACCTGTGATTAAAACCTTCATCTTCGATTAATTGTGTCCATCCTGATGAATTCTGAACCTATCTGTAGATTGTTAGTACACAGGGCATATCAAGCAGGTTAAGAAAATGCCTCAGCAGCATGTACAATGTCACAGGCCTTGAATTTAGCAGCATAATTTAAGAAAAATTGTGGGGCCTGGGTAGCTCTGTGTGGGGCCTGGGTAGCTCAGCAAGTATTGATGCTGACTACCACCCCTGGAGTCGCGAGTTCGAATTCAGGGTGTGCTGAGAGACTCCAGTCAGGTCTGCTAAGCAACCAAATTGGCCCGGTTGCTAGGGAGGGTAAAGTCACATGGGGTATCCTCCTTGTGGTCATGATTAGTGGTTCTCGCTCTCAATGGGGCATGTGGTAAGTTGTGTGTGGATCAGTAGGATGAGACTCCACATGTAGAATCTACTAAGTAGTGTGAATTGGGCATTCCATATTGGGTAAAAATGGGATAAAAAAAGTAAAAAAATCGGATAGTCTCTCGGATAGACCACCTCCCCTCGCATCAGCGCTATTGTTGTGGTCAGAAAGAGGGCTGCCGACTGAAGCAAATATGAGAGAGAGTAGGGAAGCAATTCTGAACACCTGTCACTTGTAAGTGCTCTCGTTAAATGCCGAATTAACTCTCTCTTCTGTTCGAGAGATCCGTCTGTCCCATGTCTCCATGCTGCCAACAAGATGAGACATCGTACTCGCAAATGTAACAGTGATTATTTTTAAACAAATTTTAAAGTTTAGAGCAACACAATTATCAGATTCCTTGTTGGCGCAACCCAAAATCAGTCTATAAACTTAAAATAGCAGACTTCAATGTTGACCGCTGGTGCCACAGAAAAAGGCTTTTTTTCGCCTTTTAAAATATTATATAATCCTTGGTTATATATGAGAGATATTGAGACAAACCTTTGATCCTTTATGCTGAAGTCAGTCTCAGTTTTCTTGAAGTGTAGAGCATTTGCTCATTGACCTTGTGAATAAACCATGCACCTCCTGATGGTATTTTTGTAAAATAGTTCACCATCTAGTGGTAGCTGCTTTTCTGTCCCTCCTTTCAGTGCTGAAGTGCCTCACCTCGTTCAGGCCAGGCAAGTGGGTCCCCCTAAAACATTTCCAAAAGCTCCTGGGGCATATGGCATCCTCCGCGGCAGTCGCGCCGCTGGGGTTGATGCATATGAGACCGCTCCAGCACTGGCTCCAGACCCGAGTTCCGAGACGAGCATGGCGCCGCAGCATGCACCATGTGTTTATCACCCCCGCCTGCCGCCAAACTTTCAAACCCTGGACAGACCTCTGTTTTTTACGGGCAGGAGTCCCTTTGCAGCAGGTGCTGCAAAGCAGGGACACCACAGACTCTTCCAAATAGGGTTGGGGTGCTGTGTGAAATGGGCACGCAGTCGCGGGCTGTTGGAAAGGGCCCCCGCTGCACTGGCACATCAATTGCCTAAAGTTGTTGGCTGTACTTTTTGCCCTGCGGAGGTTTCTCCCGCTAGTTTGGGGCAAGCACGTCTTGATCCGATCAGACAGCACCACCAAGGTAGTGTACATAAATCTCCAAGATGGCGTACGCTCCCGTCACATGTCACAACTCGCCCATCGTCTCCTTCTTTGGACGTCGCTGCATGCCACTCACATCCCGGGCAACCTCAACGTGTTAGCGGAGGCGCTATCGCGATAGCATTCGCCCGGCGGAGAGTGGAGGCTTCACCCCCAGTCGGTCCAGCTGATTTGGGAATGGTTCGGCAAGGCACAGGTAGATCTATTCGCCTCCGGAGAGACCTCACACTGCCCGCTTTGGTACGCCTGAACGGAGGCTCCCCTCGGGACAGATGTGCTGGCACACAGCTGGCCCACGGGGCTGCTCAAGAATACCGTGCGCTTTTACCCCAGAAGATCCCACTAACTCCTCCCTATCCCTCTGGTCCACGAATTCAGCAGAGGAATTCGCTAACCAAGACCAATTTGGGTACTCAATTTACCCTGTACTGGAATAGGTGCTCCACAGGACAGGCTCCCACGTGGACTTTTCCCCCTGTGTGCATTTTCCTTGCGAGCGGACCTGCGTCTCCCTTTGGCAGTCCTCACGGACCCCCGGTCGCCGTGTTTGTAGCAACTCCTCCCTCCCAATGAGGTAGGATCTACCACTCCACCATTCTCCACATATGACCTAAAAGTACATGTGTCACCACTCTTTACCTCCCCCAGTCTGGATGTAACCTCCGTTCCCTGATGGAGGGAACAAGACGTTGTGTCCTCCCTGCCACGTCACTGAACCGAGCCACTGTTGCGGCCGAACCTCATTGTTGGCTCCTCAGAAAAATCCTGAATGAAACAGACGCATTTCCCTCCCTTTATACCCGTATGTCCGGGGACGGGACATGCAAATTCTGTCTGCCAATTTTTCATTGACCTTTTTTCATAGATCAGAGATGCAAAAGGCTCTCAAGAGAGACCCCTAGTGTCACTTCTTCGACACAATGTCTCGTTCCCTCCATCAGGGAACGGAGGTTACATCCGTGACCTAGACGTTTGTGTTTTTGTGACAGCTTAAGTGTGTGCAACAATGAACAAGTAGAAAATAGGCATTTTTAATTTGTTGAGTGGAAAAAGTGTGTTAGAAAATTTAATTAAAAGTAAAGTAATTAGTGATGTGATCTGGTTATAATTTTAGAGAAGTAGTGAATAATTTGTAGTGGACCACTTTTTAGTACCTTACCCAACACTGCCCAAATTGCACTGCACTGATTTTTGTCCAATCATATGCTCTCTAGAATGAGTGTCTCCCCAAATGCCACATACTGTACAGTCAACCAACAAGTAGCATCATGCTATAACAATGACTTAACTACAGCCTATTGGCAATTTTAAAAAAGGCAAGAGCCCTTTGATATGTCCCATCCAAAATGCTGTAAACATTTTAATTATTAACTTATTTTGATAAAGAAATAATCATTTTTGAGTAACTATGTTACGACTTATTAAAACTGCCCCTTATAACATAATTTGAACCCATTCTTCGACATGGTGGAAAGACAAGTAAATAATCTCTTTTTAGCCAAATTGTAGTGTTAACAGCATTCGTCAGGCTCATCCATTCAGCCCTATTGGTCATTGTAAGAACATTTTCTCTTATAATAAAATATTTAAAGCATTATTTTCTTTATTTTATTTGAAACATAAATGTAAAGCAAGCCAACATTTGGTGCCAAACTAGCTTCTCTTTAAATGCTTGACAGCTGAATTTAGGCTAAAATTAAATCCATGTATTAAAGCCTTTAATCTAGTGTATCATTAATTTGCTTATGTATTTGACATAATTCTTTAAGAGTTTCAAGCACTATAATGTATCCTATTTGTGGACAGTGTCAGCTACTCAGTGGTTTTAGATTCAGTACCAAGTAGGCCTGATATACAGTGATTACTGTCCTGTTTTATTACTCTTGTGCTACAGAGGCACTTCACCCCAGATTGCTGCTGGCAGACTGCCACTACAATTAGTGTTTTGTCACTTTAAATGAAAAGCTAAATGGTGACTAAATAGCTGCTGTTTGGCTGAGCTCTCATACTGACATCTGGACTGTCAGTCCATTCACCAAGCACAAAATGAAGACCATTATAATCCATAAAGTTTATCAAGCTGAAACAAAAGCTCAACATGCAAGAAGTGTGCCATACATGTACTACATGTGCTTTAATATATTGGCTTTTTAATATGCTTTCTTTTCAACAATTAGATATTTTTAACAGTTTATGTTTGGGTATGCACCCAAAGAAGAGAAGTTGCAGAAAACATTAAATACTCACATTTTTTTTTTTATCATTTAAATGTTTGCCTTAAGGTCCACTTATAATCTAGTCAAGGTTTTGGGGGCCATAATTTAGTTTATGGCCCCAAAAGTATATATATATATATTATACATTAAGCTTAGTTTCAGTTTTTTGAGTTCTGAAATTTACAGTATGTTTTCTCTTTACATTAAACTATAAAAACAATAACAATTTGTCACAATATGACCCTTTTATCTTTAATAGCCTTAAGTCAGTATTCACCAGTAATACTGCAAGTATCAGACCTAAATTATGCTGAATTATCATCACTAATCATTGTTTCTGTTTTGATTATGCTTGCAGCCTTTCTACTTGTTAAAAGATTAACAATACACTGACCACAAGATCGGCCACAGTCCCTGAGAGACCAGGCAGTTGACCTTTCTGGGGATATGCAGATGAACAGCCCTTCACTCTGATTGAGGATTCCAGCAGCATCTATGAAGCATTTTTCTGATTGGTCTGTGGCCTGTTTTATTTGCTGAGTGTTTGTTTGAGCTCTGTGAGTAGTTCTTTAAATGGTCATGGCGAAGAGGGCTGAGTCCATTAATCTGTCCTTCCTCCTGGAGCACGAAAGGCAGATGATCCTCAGTGTCCTCCAGAAAGACGAGAAGCTCCGAAAACGAGAGGAGAAACGCATCAGGTAGCATTCCAATTGTTCACTATCTGCTCCTTTAACGATGTATTGTAAATTTTGTTTTGGCACTGTTGTATCAAGACAAACACACCAGCAGTTTTAATCAGGATTTGGATATTTATCTGCCTTCCGAGCTAAAGCTGTTGGATGAAGATTTGGTTGTTATTTTGCTGACACCTCCAGAGCAACTCTCTTAAACAAGTCATTAGTGAAGAAACATCTAGTGAAATATCTTGTTATTTTACTAATGTTTTTATATACGACTTAGATAGCCGTGCTTTTGGGAAATGCCGTGTAGAGATTAAGTACTAATCTAATTAAGTACTGTTGTGAAAGTGCAGCTGACGACATGGGAAAGACCATGTGACAGCATGGAAAGACAGCTGACAGGAGGAAATAGACCCCAATGGGGTTGTTATGGGCTAGCTACCCATAACAGCAGGCTCCGTAACCTATTAGGGTACAAGAGCCACCTTATCTGGCTACGAAAAGTACAAAAAGAAGTATACCTCTAGAGTCTGCGAGAGCAGGGGCGCAAGAAGACTCACGGACTGACCTTCCGGTAATGACCCTTGCAATGGACATGACATCGAATGAAAGAAGTAGCAAGACTCTTGAGAAACCAGTAGCTGGACATGTTCTTCAGACTTGCGTGTGTGGATGGGCGAAAGTAACATCAACCCATGGTCTTAAGGTACATCAAGGACGGAAGAAATGCCTGAAAACCACCAACCCAGGGCCCCGTATTGACCAAATTCTGTCAAGAAGAAGGTTAAATCATTCGTATGAAAATCAGCGGCAGGAAGAACCCCACAGTCCGCAGAGAATCAGCACCCCAGGGAACGAGGAGGAAGCTTCAGGCAGAACCACCAGTCCAAGACAACAACCAGCCCACCGCGGAAAAGAAAACATGCAAGGACTTAAGCCGTTGGTGAAATGGCCGAAGTCTAACAGCAAGGAGTGGGAAACCATTAACACAGAATTAAGCCTTATCCTAAATAACATCACCACAAGTTGGCAACCGCTTGAAGTAGGTATCATGGCGGGGTGTACCATCTCCCCAATGGCCTTTACGATGGCAATGGAAATCATTATTAGAGCCTCGAAATGGGTCGTGGGAGGAGAACGACTACAATGTAATCAGAGGTTACCACCAATTCGAGCCTATATGGATGATCTAACAACACTCACAACAACTGTCCCCTGCACCAAAAGATTGCTGGACAAACTTCATCAAAATATAACATGGGCGAGGATGAAGTTAAAGCCCAATAAGTGCAGAAGCATATCCATTGTGAAAGGTCAAGTTACAGACCAAAGATTTCATGTTGGCGGAACACCTGTCCCAACTGTCTCAGAAATGCCAGTAAAGAGCTTGGGGAGATGGTATGATGCGAAGCTCAAAGACACCGAGCAGTTTGAACAACTAAAAAATGATACCAGTTTGTACATGGAGCGCATCAATAAGACCTTGTTGCCAGGAAAACTCAAGGTATGGTGTTTTCAGTTTGGAATACTTCCAAGACTTTTGTGGCCGTTAACCATATATGAGATCCCCATCACCAAGGTCGAAAAGTTGGAACGGCTGATAAGCACACAGCTGAAGCATTGGCTTGGAATTCCACGTTGTTTAAGTTCCGTTGGACTTTATGGACATGGCAAGTTGGAATTACCAATCACAGGGCTCGTTGAAGAGTTCAAATGCACCAAAGCAAGGCTCGTCATGACCCTATCTGAATCTGAGGATGCAGTCATTCGAACAGCAGCCCCCCGGGTGGTAACGGGAATAAAATGGACTCCATCAGAAGCTGTTCAGAGTGCAAAGTCTGCACTTCATTTCAGAGATGTGGTTGGGCAAGTTCAATATGGAAGGGCAGGGCTCGGACTCATCCCCAAAACTCCTCTGTGGCATAAAGCAACATCAGTGCAGAAGAGACAGCTAGTGGTAGAGGAAATTAGAAGACAGGAGGAAGGAGAGCGACATGCCAAAGCCGTATCAATGGCCAAGCAAGGGAGATGGACCAACTGGGAGGGCCTGGATAAGAAAAAGCTCAGCTGGTGTGATATCTGGCAGATGGAGGGAGCGTGGCTGAGTTTTGTCATCAGGGCCACATACCACCTGCTACCCTCCCCCCAAAATCTGAAAGTGTGGTATGGAGAAGATCCTGCCTGTTCTCTTAGTCAAGTACCTGCATCCCTAAGGCACATTCTATCAGGGTGTACTACAAGTCTCACCCAAGGGCGCTATACTTGGCGACATAACCAAGTACTCAGAGAACTGGCATCAATACTAGAACAAAAACGAACCACCACAAACAATCTCCCACAAACATCGGCAGTACAGGTCAACTTCACAAATTTCATACCAGCTGGCCAAAATCAAGAACATAGTACAACACCTAAGGATACAAGCATCCTGCAGTCAGCACGGGATTGGAAGTTGGAAGTGGACCTTAATAAGAAGCTTGTATTTCCCCCAGAAATAGTGATTACAACACTCCGACCAGACATGGTCCTGTGGTCTCAATCAACAAAACTAGTATATGTTGTGGAATTAACAGTACCATGGGAAGATGGGGTTGAAGAGGCTTATGAAAGGAAAAAGAACAAATATTCCGACTTAGCAGCTGAAGCATCCCAGAATGGCTGGAAGACCAGCATCTTCCCAATAGAGGTGGGATGCAGGGGATTTGTTGCTACATCTACCACCAGTTTGCTGAGAAAGATAGGGGTGAAAGGTCGCTGTCTCCAACAGGCCATCAAGTCTATGTCAAGTGCTGCCGAAAAAAGCAGTAACTGGCTCTGGATCAAGCGAAAGGACTCCAACTGGGCAGTAAGGTAGAGACAGATGGTATGCGGTCAGGCTTAGGCCCGACTCAGGGAGAAGGACGCCCCTGCCATGCAGAGTCCTTCAGGGATATGGAGGGTATGGCATGGAGGGGGGTGTACCTGGGACGCTGGGTACACTGTTGAGCCTTATGGAGACGTTGTGGGCGTAAATTTACGAAACGTCAATGAAGCAGGGTGCCCACCTGATGACCCCAATGACATACCTTATCCTCCTTTTCACCACTCCAAACCGACTGCTGCTGTCAAGAGTTTCCTACTAAAGGGATTGAAACATCTAGTTCTATTAGCTTTACTACTCAAGTCAAGTAAATTTTATTTGCATAGTGCTTTTCACATCACACATCGTTTGCTTTACAGAAAATGATGACGTAACAGAAAAAGATGCTGTGATGTCTTAAAGTCCTCATTGTGCCATTAAAATGAATAACGCTATTGAAAATCATGCCTTAAAATTATTTGTGCTTCTAACAGTCTAGTGCTTTGGGAAATCCAGTGACAAATGATACCTCATATCATTAATTTTCTAAGCGATCGAGCTTATGATTTTCACATGGTGGATGTGAAAACTGGAAAAAAAAAATTACAAAAAATTCTATAGATTTACATTGAAGGAGGTACTCAAGCCATATCTAGGGACCAGAATATCACTGGAGGTGGTCTATACCTGGGCCAGTAAGCAACCACATCACACATCAATGTGCTTAAAACCATTCAGAACATCTTAGCAACTGCTTAATAACGTCCTGGCAACCACTCATAACAGATTAGCATTGTGATTGCTAGTTTTTACACAAGGTTTACATGCAGCACACAAAATTACTCAAATAAACCAAACATAAATCAAATTTAGAAATTGTAAATCCAAAATCCAGTTTAACAGAAACAAAAATTCACTTTAAAAGATGAAGAGGTCAAAATATTGTATTAATCCACCTCCACATTCCAACAAAGTGTATTTAGTCAACTAGTGCAAATCAGTCACATGTGCAAATCAGCAATATAAATTCATTAATTTAGAACAAAATATAATAATAAATATTTAAATAATAATCTTATCACTATTAACATGATAATTATTTATTTATATAAAATGGCTACCAGACTTGTCATTATAGTGCAGATGTTTTGATTTTGTTTCTACAGGAAGTTGAAAAATGATCTTGTGGAGCTAAAGCGAGCCGGGCGGCGTAGTTCGGCAGATCAGCGTGAATGTGCTGTATGTTTACGTGCTCTGGGTCTGATCCTGCAGAGGGGTAATGTGTGTACTAACTGTCATCGTCGCATCTGCAACTTCTGCACTGCTACGCCTCCGGGCAGAAACCAGTGCAAATGCACAGTGTGTGCAAAGACTGCGTGAGTCACACACAACATCTACACACACACTGGAATGAAATGGGGATAAGATTCTTTCATTTATCAATGAAATGAACTTTTAACTTTATGGCTTAACAATGTTACAGGAATCCCATGGTCATTTCAGAAAATTTTATATATGTGATTTCTAGGCCTGGAAATGTCATGGAAATAAATAAATTCTTAAAAAGAAGGGAAATTTCTATAGTGAGTATAATATAATTGTGGCACGGTGGAGGGCGGGACCGGGGCGTGATTCCGCACGCCCGGTCCCATATTAGGCTAATTAAGCCGTCAAGAGGGATAAAGGCCACTCGCAGACGGCGATCGAGAGAGAGAGCTCAATTACGGACATGTCCGTCCTATTATGTGTTTGTCTTTTGAGTTGTACATTAAACCTTTAAGTTATTTGTCAAGCTGGTTTCTCGTCTCTTCCTTGCCCATGAATATGATCTGTGTTACATTGGTGCCGAAAACCCGGGAAGGAAGAGGGATACGCCGTAGCGGAGTTCTCGCCACTACCCCAAAGAAGCAGCCGTGGCCATCTGCCGCGGGACGAGGAGCCCAGCCGCCTGGACGCGGAAGAATGGCCGCCGACCGCGAGGGGAGAAGGGGATCCTATAGCCGACCGCCTGGAGCGGTCAGGCCGCTGCCAGGGGCGGAGGATGCCCCTACCAGCCGCTGAAACGTGGAGGGGTCGAGGGAAGACCGCCGTCCGCGAGCGGGAAGGGGCTCGCGACCGACCGCCTGGAGCGGGAGAACCGCTGCCAGGGGCGGGGGAGTCCCCTTCGGCTCCCCGAGAACGCGGCGGGGCGTTCCGTCCGCCAGGGGCTGAGGACTGCCTCGGATCCACCTGGAGAGGCACGGCTGCCGTTCGGTAGAGGGTGGAGGAGTGGCTGAGGAACGAGCTACGGCGTATCAGAGAACCGGCGAGTAAGTTTTTTTTTCCTTTAATCTCTCTCTCCTCTCTCTCTCGCTACCGCTCTGCGTTGGCCTTTTCCCTCTTTTTTAAATTATGGTGTTCGTGGGAGGGGAGGTACCGCCCAGTGCAGTACCCCCCCCCCCCCTACTTTTAATTGTTGTTGTTTCCCTCCCCTTGCCCCTCCCTCGTCCAGGTTGATGGGGATGACCCGCAGGCAGACCGCGCGGGAGGCACCCCCCCCAGGGGATGTACGTCAGGCCGGGGGTCCCCAGCCTGAAAGAACGGGGGAGGAATGTGGCACGGTGGAGGGCGGGACCGGGGCGTGATTACGCACGCCCGGTCCCGTATTAGGCTAATTAAGCCGTCAAGAGGGATAAAGGCCACTCGCAGACAGCGATCGAGAGAGAGAGCTCAATTACGGACATGTCCGTCCTATTATGTGTTTGTCTTTTGAGTTGTACATTAAACCTTTAAGTTATTTGTCAAGCCGGTTTCTTGCCTCTTCCTTGCCCATGAATATGATCTGTGTTACAATAATCTATTTATGCTCTACTCTAGAAATTGCTCTGTCTGAGTGAGAACCCTGATATTAAAGACCCCATGAAATCAAATTTTGGTGGCTTTAAGTCTATGTCTGTTAGCTTTAAGGTCATTGATATGCTAGGGTACTCCTAAAAGTTGACCAAACAAACATATAATATAACATAAACATAATAAAACATATAATTCAAAATTAAAGATCTTTTCATTTAAATTTACTCCTAAGTGGTTGTATCTTCAATATTTTGGTCCATTTCCCAGTAGAGAATTACATTGTATAGGGGCACCACACAAAGGGGGTTTGATTTGGCACCCAAATCAAACCCAAAGAGGGTTGATGGTGAGACTTCAAAATGGCGCCAACATTTATATTACATACGCTCACCTAAATGGGTAGCTATGCCCCTAGTAGCACATCATGTTTTATTTAAGTATCTTTAAAGGTATTTAGCTGGTTTAAAAAAGGAAAAGCCCTTCAAAATGTCCTACCCCATCAGCACAGTAGATAAATTGGGTTCATCAATCCATTTCATTTGAGTATTTAATAGATAAACAAATGAAGCTGTGATTGTTGCTTATATAATTGGTGTTTACACCATGTTGTCTATGTGTGGCTGGCTGTTTTAGGGAGCTGAAAGTAGTTACTGGGGAATGGTTTCTGGAAGAGAGATCCAAAAGGTTTCAACATGCCAGTGTTCCCAGCAGTGATGTAGTCAAACAGTCTATCATCAGCAGTCCTCTAGGTGAGACCAACTCACAGGCTTGTTTTTTTCTCTTTAATGTGGATAAAACAGTTTTAATATTACTACAGCAACTAACCCATGATGGAGCAAATTGTCTTTAATTAAAGATAATAATTGACACAAACAAAACAAAATCACTGCATTGTAGCAATGCAATGCAGTAAACTATATGGAAACAACATTAAAGCAAATATTACTATAATACATGATGTAATAAAACAAATGGGATTTTCTTTCCACTATAGTATAAAGTTTATTAAAGGAATAGTTAACCGAAAAATGAAAATGCTCACCCTCATGTTATTCCAAACCTGTATGATTTTCTTCTTGTATGGAACACAAAAGGAGCTGTATAGCTAAATGTTCATGTTGCTGTTTTCCATACAATTAATGCATGACAGGGGCTAAAAAGTAAAGTTCTTTAAGGGTTTATTAATATGCAGATTTTAGTTCCCCCCCCCCAACATTTTCCTACATAGTTAAAGGATTAATGCAGGCTTGAGCAAGTAGGTAAAGCTGCAGGCTGGAGACCTCCAAATGACAGTGCAATCTACAAAAGAGGGCTGTGTCACTCCAGAAACGGGCGTGGTAAATCCACAAGGGGATTGCTCTACCTCCAAAATGCCACGCCACTTCTACTCATGGTTAAAGTTAGGGAAAGGGCTAGTTTAGGGGCTCCCATCCCTTTTTGGAGTTCTGCTTGCAGCTATATCCTTCTCGGCTTGAGTGCAGATCAAATAGTATCAATTTGATTTCTATCTAATTAATGTCTGTTTTTTTATTTGGAGATGGAGGCTCCACCCACAGAACACCCCCTCCAGCAGAGCTGGAGAGATCAGCCACACCCAGGTCTGAGAAATCAGCCTCGCCTCAATCCCAGAAAAGCACATGGAAGAACAGAAAAGGGTGAGGGGCGTCATTTATAATCCATTAAAAATGTGTATTAGACGATGACTACATTTGGAATAGCATACTACTATACTATGCTTATTTGTTCTGTAGTTTATAGGAAATATACTCTGCACACTATGCAAATATTCAGTATCCATGGAATACCTGGATGACCTGCTACATTTGCCAATATGTGCAGAATTCAACAGAACACACTGCACTGTATAGATCCATTGAATGTAATGCACTCAGCTTGAGTTTCCATTTCCAGTGTTACTAAGAAACCTGGTATAATATCATCTGCAATTGTTAACATCTCTTTCTCATTTGACTGAAGAAATTTTTACACAAAACTTGATTATAAATGCTAAATAAATGTTTTTATTTCCTAGACGATAACTGGGTGACACTCCCTATATTACACATATGATGTAATGACGTTATGTCACAACAATGTATTATACTGTTGATTGTTGCTTAATACAAACTGTTAACATGTTATTTTACAATTATTTTAAATAGTAAGCATAATAGTTTATACTATAGTATTCAATTACAAACATATCCTGTCTCCTCATTACGACTGTGTCTGTGTATTAGCAAAAGAGCAGTCGCAGTGGAATCTTCAGGGTTACCAACAATACCCAATAACATGCGAGCAGAAATGGCCAAAACACTGACCCAAACAGAGGCCAGAAACAGGGTAACACATGATGGCACATTTGCATTCCTATGTACAGACATTTGTTTAAGAAATATTCTGGGTTCAATACAAATTAAGCTCAATCATCAGCATTTGTAGCATAATGCTGACTACCACAAAAAAAATATTTTGACACTCTGTAACACATTCAAGCTCGGAGATAGAAGGGAGGAGACGGAGAGAAGTGAAGCAGTCAAGTAAAGCACTTTATTTCTTTGCCTTCAACACTCTGCATGCACTCTTCTCAGTGTGTTTCTCAGTTTAATTAGATCAGTGTAACAAATTTTGTGTTCAGCTTCACAATAACATAAAACACTCAATAAGTCAGTCGTGCCGTTCTCTCTCTCTCATCTGGCGGTAGCGTGGTCGTAATATGTTGCTCTCTCCATGCTCATTGGAATTAGAGACAGGTATTAGACATAATTTAGCTCAGGTGCAAGCACCCTTAACAATTTCTCTCTCTCCGGACGGGCACTTGACCACGCCCACACTGCCACATATCCCTACAGCCCGACTCAGGAGCCATCCAGCCTGTCTACCACTCCGCCCCCCATTTCTGGAAAGGAAGTCGGCGATAGCCATCTGCGCCCCCGGTCTGTGGACCACCTTGAAATTAAAGGGCTGGAGAGCCAGATACCACTGGGTGATCCGCACGTTGTTATCCTTCATGTGGTGTAGCCATTGGAGTGGGGTGTGATCCGAGCAGAGGGTGAAGGGCTGCCCTAGCAGGTAGTACCGGAGAGTGAGGACAGGCCACTTGATGGCCAGACACTCCTTTTCCACGGTGCTGTGTCTCCCTAAAGCAGAGCTTACAGCTGATGTACAGCTCGGGGCGCTCCTTTCCCTCCACCACCTGTGAGATTACGGACCCCAGTCCTCTGTCTGTAGCATCCGTCTGTAATAGGAAAGGGGGAAAGAAATTAGGTGAATGCAAAACCTGCTCATGACCCAAGTGGAACCCTAGATACTGTACCTCCACTTCTTGGGTTTACTGTGAGTGCCGCCCACCGCAGCGACCTCAGGACCGCCCTCAGATGCTGCATATGCCGCTGCCAATCATTACTGTAAATGATGATGTCATCTAAATAGGGAGCAGCGTAAGCTGTATGCGGTCTGGGGATTCGGTCCATGAGACGCTAAAACGTAGCCAGGGCCCCAAACAAATCGAACGGAAGTGTCACAAATTGGTGCAATCCAAACGGCGTAGAGAAGGCTGTTTTTTGCTGGAAATTGGTGTCAGGGGGATCTGCCAATAACCCTTTGTCAAATCCAAAGTAAAATAAAATCAAGCAGGACCTAACCAATCGAGCAACTTGTCAACACGGGGCATCGGGTACACATCAAATTTAGACACTTCATTGACTTATCTATAATCCACATAGAAGCGTACAGACCTGTCTCTCTAAGGAACTAGAACAAACTGGCTGGACCAGTCGCTGTGGGATTACTCTATTACCCCCATATCAAGCATCGTATCAAATCAATCAAATCAAAATCAAATCACTTTATTGTCACACTACTGTGTACACGAGTGCAACAGTAGGTGAAATTCTTGTGTGCAGTTCCGAGCAACATTGCAGTCATGACAGTGACGAGACATAAACCACTTTACAATAAACAACATATTTACACAAAACAATTTACATAACAAATGTACACATACTTACACAACAATTTACATAACAAATGTACACAATACACACAATGTAGAATACACATACACTAGATAAGGGTATAAATATATATAAACACTAATTGAATTGGGAGAATATATTGACAGAGTGATGATTAATAAAGTGCAGTGCTGATTGTAGATCGTGAGAGATCATGTGTTCAAAAGTCTTATTGCTTGTGGGAAGAAGCTGTCATGTAGTCGGGTGATGCGGGTCCTGATGCTGCGATACCGCCTGCCTGATGGAAGCAGTGAAAGCAGCCCATGACTCGGGTGACTGGAGTCTCTGATGATCCTCCGAGCTTTATTCACACACCGTCTGTTATATATATCCTGGAGGGAGGGAAGCTCACCTCCGATGATGTTTCTGGCAGTTCGCACCACCCTTTGCAGGTCTTTGCGGTTGTGGGCGGTGCTATTGCCGTACCAGGCGGTGATGCAGCCAGTCAGGATGCTCTCTACAGTACTGGTGTAGAACCGTGTGAGGATGTGGTGGTTCATTCCGAACTTCCTCAGCCGTCTCAGGAAGAAGAGGCGCTGGTGAGCCTTCTTCACAACGGCCTCAGTGTGGACGGACCATGTGAGTTCCTCAGTGATGTGGACACCGAGGAACTTGAAGCTGCTGACTCTCTCCACCGGTGCTCCATTAATGGTGATGGGGCTGTGCTCTCTGTCTTTCTTCCTGAAGTCCACCACAAGCTCCTTGGTTTTACTGACGTTGAGGAAGAGGTTGTGCTCCTGACACCAGCGTGTCAGAGTGTGCACCTCCTCTCTGTAGGCCGTTTCATCATTGTCAGTGATCAGACCTACAACCGTCGTATCGTCAGCAAACTTAATGATGGCATTGGAGCTATGTGTCGCCACACAGTCATGTGTGTAAAGGGAATACAGGAGTGGGCTGAGAACACAGCCCTGCGGGGCTCCAGTGTTGAGGGTCAGTGATGAGAAGATGTTGCTGCCCATTCTAACCACCTGACGTCTGCCTGACAGGAAATCCAGGATCCAGCTGCACAGCGAGCTGTTTAAGCCCAGAGCCCGGAGTTTCACATCAAGCTTGGTGGGCACTATGGTGTTGAATGCTGAGCTGTAGTCTACAAACAGCATTCTCACATATGTGTTCCTTTTTTCCAGGTGGGAAAGAGCAGTGTGTATTGTAGATGCAATGGCGTCATCAGTGGAGCGGTTGTTACGGTAGGCAAACTGCAATGGGTCCAAAGAGGTGGGCAGAATTATCCAATTCTTCCCAAACTATTTTGACGGCTACGTACCACCACTCCCGGTTTGGTCTCGATGTGGTGCTGGATGAGGTTCATATGACCCGGTAGAGTGGAGAACACATCTGCAAATTCTTGTTTCAAGCTGGCAACCCCTGCGAGCTGATATGGTGATAGGTGGTCTCTGCAATTGACTGGAGTGTTATGATCAGGTGTGTTATTCACCTCTGGCCCGAGCTCCTCCCTCTCCGGAATTACCGTAGCCAACGTCAATATATTTGACGTGTGCCCCCTCTATCGGTTCGCTTAACCTCATAAACGAGATCCCCTACTAGTCGTGTGACCTCAAAGGGTCCTTGCTACTTGTTGAGTAATTTGGAGCGTAATACGAGTACCTTATCTCCCGGTGCAAATTCCCTCAGTCGAGCTCCCCTGTAATACAGTCAGCTCTGTCGTTCTTGAGCTTGGAGCAAATTCTCCTGTGTTAGTTGCCCCAAATTGTTGAGTTTTGCTCTTAAGATCAAGAGCGTACTGAATTTCATTCTTGCTATCTGAAAGTCCCTCCTCCCAAGCTTCGTGGATGATATCAAGCACCCTGCTTGGTCTCAGCCCAAATATGGGCGCTCGAATAGGGAAAACCCAGCGGAGGCTTGCAGGACCTCTCGTACTGCAAATACAAGGGGCTCGAGCCATTTATCCCAATTTCTAGCATCCTTATGCACGAACTTACGAATCATGTTCTTAAGGGTTTTATTAAATCGCTTCACCAGGCCATCTGTTTGTGGATGGTAAATGCTGGAGAAAATTAACTGAATGCCCAATAATTCTTAAATCTCGCATAATGTCCGTGACATAAAACATTTTGCCCGGAGATTATTTTGAACAGTGCCTCCGCAACACTATGTGCCGAGATGTTACAGATCTTGGCACTGCTTCCGGATATCGTGTTGCATAGTTCACTAGGACCAATACAAAGTGATGTCCACGTGCTCCACTCTAATGGCCCAACAAGGTCCATACCAATTCTCTCAAAGGGGACCTCGATTAGAGGAAGGGAGCACAAAGGCACTTTTGGTGTGGCGGTGGATTCACCAGCTGACATTCACAGTATGCTGCACACCAACATCGTCGCCAGGCCAATAAAAACGGGCTATTAAGTGGTTCAGTGTTTTCCTTTCTCTTAGGTGTCCTGCCATTGGATTATAGTGAGCTGCCTGGAACACTATTTCCTGGCGGCTCCGTGGTATTAAAAGCTGGGTTGTATCTTCTTTTGTTTGAGCGTCCTGCATCACTCTATACAACCGCTTGTTTATTATCATAAAATAGTGATATGAAAGTGCGACACTTCGCCGGAGTTGTTGACCTTCAATCACTCTCACATGTTCGAAGGCGTGCTTAAGGGATTCGTCTCTCTACTGCTCCAAATGGAAATCCCCTGAGGATGGGAGGGGCCGCAGCCTCCCCCCCCCCCCCACACGTCATCTTGACGTGGAGCTTATTAAGACGGCCCCTGCTCTGCCTTCCTGCCAGAGTATCGCACAAATCACATCTCATCGCTTTTTCATGCATGGGTGAGGCGGGAACTAACCGCGGCCTCTACTCTATGTTTTGTTCCCTGAAATTTAATCAGCAGGGTCACCATAGGGTATTTATGAATATCCCCATGCACACACTTCACCCTAACTGTTTTAGCTGTGCCAAAAACCTTGTTTTGAATCAAGCGTTGTTGGACCGTGGTTTGATTACAACCTGTGTCCACCAGTTGGACGGCTACCTCCAGCGACGCCAGGCGGTGGCACTGGAACCATTTCGTCATTCCTTTTGGCAGACAAAGTATTAGCTGCTCCAGTACCACCTGGTCGAGCACTCCCACGCCACACACTCCTTTTCTTCAAAAATCTAGCAAAAATCAAGCAAAAAGTAAGGCACTCACAATAGAAGTGAATGGGGCCAATATTTGGAGGGTTTAAAGGCAGAAATGTGAAGCTTATAATTTTATAAAAGCAATTACATTAATTCATCTCTTCATGTATTATTTGAGCTGTAAATTGTCATTATTACGGGTTACAGGGTTTATGCCATTTTGTCATCATAGCAACAAAGTTGTAAAGTTGGATATAACTTTACACAGAAAAGGTTATTGAGCGATTTTTTTTCACACTAAAATCATGTTATCATGCATATTGTTTACGTCTTGTGGGTGTACTTTTGATACAGTGAGCATTTTAATGTTTACGGATTGGTCCCCATTGAATTTCATTGTAAGCACCTCACTGTAACCCAGATTAGAAAAGGAGGGTCGAGTCAAAATAGATTTTTGTGATAATCAACATTATGCCACAAAAGCTGTCGATGGAGCTAACTTGCAATGAAACTGGAATATTCCTTTAAGCATGGCAAGGAAGAAGTGTTTAATTCTGTCTGTATGTGTTTGTTCAGCCGGATGGGGCAGAGAGCGTGTGTAGTATACAAAGTAGTGACAGCGCTCCTGAGAAGATAGCTGATGGGCGGAGACAAACAGATTATAGCACACCCTCCATTGCCATATCCAGAGCCTCCCTCTCATCAGGTATCACCATGGCAACAACATGATATACTGTATATACTAATGCTGTAAATAACACCAGTGAAAATAGTTGCTTGGAAAATTATCCACCCATAGGAAATAAAATCTCTCTCTTTTCTTTTTTTTTCAATTGTTTGTCTTTGTACTGGTGAACAAATGAAGACACTCACTCAAGTCTCCTGATTTATTAATTTTCTGTAAAAAGACCCTAGTTATCTCACTAGAATTACTAAAGAGATCTGAGCAGTACCATAAACTGTGTTCAGATTTTCCTAAATATCAAAGTCTGCAATAAAAATTCAGAGATTTCAGAATGAACTCAAATATTTCATATCAATTTCTTCCAAGACATAATTATCTGATCAATACAATCCACATTCATTTTCAATATTCTGTGGCAACAAATGTCACATATATGTGCCATTTAGGAGAAACATGGTTGATACTCAATTATGTCTCCTGAGATATGAAACAGCATCCTTTGGGCAATGATATTTTCCACTGGTCATATATTAATATGTAATGTTTTACATTTTAATCATATGTCTTTAGAAGAAAAACACAAGACATAATGCAAGATATATATATATATATATATATATATATATATATATATATATATATATATATATATATATATAAAATAATCGAAACATTGAGGTGGTTAAGAACAGCTCTCTCTCTCTCTCTCTCTCTCTCTCTCTCTCTCTCTCTCTCTCTGTGTCTATTTCTCTCCAATCACAGACCGAAGTCGCTCAGAGGTTGACCTCAGTAATGCCGTGGAGGGGATTAATGAAGACCCGTTGATTAGCCGGTGCCACTCAGTTCCAGGACTGAATGATGAGGTAGATTTCAGTTATAATCTATCAAACCATTTCTCACCCACAATCTTGCTCACATAATTTTGTCCTGTGTACAGGATATCATATTGATTTTTTTGGTCTTGGGTTGAAATATAAGAGACAGCCTTCTGTAATGTGATTTCCTGATAGTAGACCACTGTGATGTGATTGCATATGTCTTAACCCTTTACTGCAAGAGTTGTTAAATAACAAAGGATGTTATTTTACCTTTTACTTTAAAACAAGATTGTTTATTAAATATTCTAGAGGTATTTGTTGCATTTTGTGCAGTGCATCACGCAAAGGTGCGCATAAGTTCAACTGTGTTCCAGCTTCGGAAATTTGGAAAGCAGACACGGAATTTAGCAGACAAAACATTCGACCTGCCGATTGTTGGCGATTTCCCCCAAAATTTGTCTGGTTATTGTTCGAGTTTTATTAGTGTGATATTCGCTGAATTAGTGTTTGTGTTGTAGGACTCGGATGAGGACATTGATGCTTTGTTATCTGCCCAATACAAAACCAACCGGAGCATCTGCAGTGCGCAATCAATGGTAAAATTAATTTACACACACACAAAAACAAAATAAAACACTATAATCAAAGGCAAAGTTCCACGATGTGTTTTTCTGCAATGTATGTTTGCTAGTCCTGTACAAATGTCTGATAGGATCAGACTGTTTATTGTGTGTGTTGCATGTGTGCACTGTACAGTACTGTACAGGCTTATATTTGTGTGCCTTACGGATATTAACGTTTCCTTCTGGCAAAATCTCCAATTACATGAGCTCACTTAATTTGTTGACTCACCTGGCAGACCCACACATCCAGTTATATTGCACACTCTCACATACACACAATTTAGCATAAGATCAAGCATACATTACCAAGCGAAAGTGCATCGTAGTTATATTTTGCCAATTCTTGCCCACACATACAGACACTGGTGGTGCATTAAGACACAACAAAGAAAGATATTTGAGCTGAACATGAAGACAAATGCCCTCTTTTAAAACAGCTGACATAACTCAAAGCTCACACACAGTCTCTAAGAGCTAGATGAGTCATTATGCCACACTGGCAGATGTGAAGAGTGTGAAGAAAAGGAATTGAAAGATAAAGGAAACTACACTGCAAAAAAAAAAAAAAAAAAAAAAAAAAAGAAGTTCTTATTCAATTGTTTTGTCTTGTTTTCCAGGAAAAAAAAAAATCTAAAGATCCTTAAAACAAGATACATTTATATGACAAGCAACACCAAATAAGATATTAAGTCTACTTTCTGTTTGCATAAACAAGAAAAAAAATCTGCCAATGAAATAAGATTTTTTATTTTTTTTCCTTTAATTAGGTTTCTCTTACCTCATTGACAAAGAGTTTTTTCTTGTTTAAAGCACACAAATCACAATATTTTGTTAGATTTCTCAGAAAACAAGACTTAAAGGGATAGTTCAACCAAAAATTTTAATTCTCTCATTTACTCACCCTCATGTCATATCAGAACACAAATGAAGATTTTTAGAAAAATATTTCAACTCTGTAGGTCCATAAAGTACAAGTGAATGGTGACCAGATCTTTAAAGGCAGCATAAAAGTAATCCATAATACTCCAGTAGTTAAATTCATATCTTCAGAAGTGATATGATAGGTGTGCGTGAGAAACAAATCTATATGTAAGTCCTTTTTACTATAGATCTCCACATTCACTTTCACATTTTTAAAGTAAAAGGGAAATGGAGATTTATGGTAAAAACTGACATAAATATTGATCTGTAGACCCCTTCAAGGTCTAGACACCATTTACGTGCATTGTTTGGACCTACAGAGATATATAAAAAAAAAAAAAAGCATCTAGGATGAGTGAGTAAATGATGAGAGAATATAAATTTTTGTGTCTGTAACAAGGTAATGTGGGCACAATTTGTTTAATGAAACAAAAAGACATAAAACACAAACACACACATGGCAGCTGTGTGTCTCTCTCTCTCTCTCTCTCTCTCTCTCTCTCTCCTGAACCGCATCTGACTCGGCCTATCACTCAGCTTATTAGACCGATTGGGGGACTCACGGCCCGGCCCCACCCTCCTCCTCCTCACAGTGTCCCTTAAATATCTTATGCCAATTTGCAAAGTTAATGTATCTTGTTTTAAGTATGTTTAGATATTTTTACTGGAAAATTAAGAAAATTATTTGTAGTGAATCAAAGACATGCTTTCAATGAAAGCAAAGAAAAGTCACTCTGTCACAGAAAGAGGGAAAAGTTCACCCAAAAATGAAAATTCTGTCATCGTCTACTCACTATCATGTTGATTTAAACCTTTATGACTTTCTTTCTCCATGGAACACAAAACTCTTTTCCAAACAATGAAAGTGAATAGTTACTGGGGCTGTCAAGCTCCCAAAATGGCAAAAAAAAACACAAAAGTACCAAAAAGAAATTTCATATGACTCTGCATGCACTATATTCCAATTCTTCAGAAATATAATATAATAATAAATAGCTTTGTGTGCGGAACAGACCAAAAAAAAAAAAAAAAAAACATTCAAATAGGAATAGTATTTAATGTCAAAGACTCATCTTATAACCTGACGTGACACAGCAAGTTTAAATATGCGCATGCAGGAATGAGATATGAGAGCTTCGGCAAAACAACTTAAATTTTTGCCTGTTCCTCACGTGAAGCTTTTGTATGGCTCCAGATTACTTGGAATATAGTTGTATGAACTATTTTTATTTATGGTAAATTTATTTATTTTTTGCCATTTTTGAAGCACTTCAGCCTCATTCACTTACATTGTATGGAAAAGAGCAGTGTGAAAATTATGCCGAACATCTCCTTTTGTGTTCCACTAAAGACAGAAAGTCATACAGATTTGAAAGAACAAAAGGGTGAGTAAATAATTTTTGGATGAAATATTGCTTTAAACAACTAAACAATCAAAAGTGAAAAAGCTCCTTTTTGGCCTCAGCAATCTCTATTCACACAATCCAAGTTTTTCTTTTCTTCTCTGCTGTTTTTTCAACCGCCTTTCCAGCTATGCCTTCGTGCTATCAATCTTCTCTCCTCTCTTCTTTCTCCTGTCTTCTTTATTCTAGTCTTCCACACCTGCCTCAGAAAGAAAGTGGGGTTTTCTTAATGTCCCTGACTCAGATGCTGATACTGTGAGTGCCCTGTATCTGTCTGTCTGACTGTTCCTCTGTTTGCTTCTACTCATCGTCTGTACTACTGAAGAGACTCATAGAGGCATTCATATGTAGACTCAAACACAAGCGTAAAAGATGTACATCCTAACACTCTCACCTGTGTGTTCTTCAGACCAGCATCAACAGTATGGTGAGTGTGTACAGTGAGACAGGGGACTATGGCAGCGTGCGGGTTTCCGGGGAGATCCTGCTCAACATTTCCTACAGCTATAAAACAGGGGCACTCAACGTGCTAGTCCGTGAGTGCCGCTGCCTAGCAACCGGGGATGAGAGGAGACAGCGCACAGATTCGTAAGACCACACACCACACACATATACAATACAACCACTCTACTAAACACTTCACTTGGAGCCCTGGCAGAGCATTAAATGCTTAGATGTATTACTATTAGTGCAGATTAAAATAATTAATTGTAATTAATATTTTTACATTTTTATTTAAAGGAATAAATAACCCAAAATACAAATTCTGTCAACCTTAATTCATCCTCATGCTGTTTTCAAACCTTTATGACTTTATCTTGGAACACACAAAGAGATTTTGTGTCCTTTTGTGAGAATGTTCATGTTTCTTTTTTCCATACAATGAAAATTAGAGCTTGACAGCCACCTGGACATTTCCAGAATATTGTTTTTGTTTGGGTGAACTATTCCTTTAACGCAACGCAATTAATATCATATTTTGAATTCAGCATGCTTATTTTGACAGCTCTTATAATAATCCTAGGTTTTGTGTACATAAATTATGTGTTTTGCAGCTATGTTAAAACATATCTCCTGCCAGACAAGTCCCGTCAAAGCAAGAGGAAAACCAGTATAAAAAACAACACTACTAACCCAGTGTTTAATGAAAAGCTGAGGGTAAGAGGAGGCATCTCTCTGCATAACAAGCTTTTGTATCAGGATGAATCTGCAAATTAGATATTGATTCAGAAGTCACTCATTTGTCTCTCTCTGTTTTTGTGCAGTATGTGGTCAGTCACTCTCAGCTGGAGACACGCACACTGCAGGTGTCTGTGTGGCATCATGATCGCTTTGGACACAACAACTTCCTGGGGGAGACAGAGCTGACCTTTGACTCCTGGGAGTTTGACACTCAGATAGAGGAGTGGTTCGCCCTGCAGCCCAGGGTGAGCTGAACACATAAGCATACATTTTAAATACTTTATTTTGAATTACAATTATATGACGTGATCTAAATATTTTGGGAATATTATACACTCACTGAGCACTTTATTAGGAACACATGTACACCTAAATTTTCATGTGATTATCTAATCATCCAATCGTGTGGGAGCAGTGCAATGCATAAAATCATGCATATTTGGGTCAGGTTAGATTATCTTAGATATCCGGGGCTGCACACGCGCCACAATGGGTGGATCAACGTGTGTCTACCCTGCGCCAAGAGGCGCGGTAACCCACTGAACCCCACCCATGATCGGGACTGGCGATTGCAACTATTTCCCATCAATGAGGAATTCCCAGTAAGCATGGGTCATAAGCTCGCGTTGATTAAGTTCCTGCCCTTTGTACACACCGACCGTCACTACTACAGATTGGATGGTTTAGTGAGGTTCTCGGATTGGCCCCGCCGGCGCTCCTCGCGTGCCTTGGCGGAGCGCCGAGAAGATGATCAAACTTGACTATCTAGAGGAAGTAAAAGTCTTAACACTCTGTGCTTACTCTGAATGGTGCCAGATACAAAAAACATCCAGTGAGCGGCAGTTCTGCGGACAGAAATACCTTGTTGATGAGAGAGGTCAACGGAGAATGGCCAGACTGGCTCAAGCTGACAGAAAGGCAGCAACTCATATAACCATTCTGTAAAATTCTGCCATGCAAAGGCAAAAGGCTGTAAATTTGTTTTTGGTCAAAAATGAGTTATTTATATTTCTGAGACTTTCAAGACCTCCTTTATCATGTAGATAAATATTTTGAGCCAATTTCATTGTTTTTTCGATAAATTAATGGGTTGTCTTAACAGTAACTTCCAAAAGCCCAGGAGAAACCAAGGCAGAACTCTGTAACTCCAATTACTGCTTTAAACTTTGTTTTGGAACTCTCAAATCGAGTTAGGGCACTCTGCCTTTGTTTCCGTGCGTCAAAGTGAAGTTACAGTGCCGGCAGGGAGTTACGGTACCTTGCCTTTGTTTTTACATTAAAGTTTGACATGTTTAAATTACGGTGTAGCCTGTGTACTGTCATACATTTGTCATTGAAGCAATCTGACACACACGATACCTGAATAAAGATTTAGTAAACGAATATTGTTGAGTGTTTTTACTATCGCGTTTAACCCCGCATCCTGCAGGGTTTTTCACTCATAACAGCGGAAACAACTTAAAATACTCCATAATTTTTGGGCATACAAATAAGTGTAAGACATCATTAGAAACTATAAAGGGTTTACTTTTATTTGTGTACACTCACAATAACAAAAAAAATTAAATAAAGAAAATAAATAGTGTGCGCTTTCAGCCGTGTCTGTATCCGTGAGTATATTTCTGAACCACGTCAAAAAAAAACTGAAACTCCGCGAATACTTATCACACAAACATGAAACATATGTCTAAAGAAAGCTTAAAATGTGTACTTTTAAATAAAACAATTCAAATGTAAAACAAATATTCTCCTGCAATGTAATCTGTATGAAACAAAGCGATGCACATTTTCTCCAGGCTCAGATTATTATCCCTAATGTAAACACACCCACATGCAGAGGACGCTATTCATACGGTAAAGTGCTGAGGCAATCAATGCAAATGTGAAACGCCCCTAAGGCAAGTTATATAGTATAAGAAAGTATATATATATATATATATATATATATATATATATATATATATATATATATATATATAACAACTATATATATATATATATATATATATATATATATACTGTATATATATACTGTATATATATTTATATATATATTAAAATGCAATTTATTCCTGTTATGTAAAGCTGAATTTTCAGCATCATTACTCCAGTTTTCAGAGTCACATGATCCTTCAGAAATCATTCTAATAGGCTGGTTCCCCGTCTGTTGCTCACTTCGAAGTTGTGTCGAAGAAGCGACACTAGGGGTCTCTCTTGAGAGCCTTTTGCATCTCTGATCTATGAGAAAAGGCCAATGAGAACTTGGCAGACAGAATTTGCATGTCCATACGGGGTATATAGGGAGGAAAATGCGTCCGTTTCATTCAGAAATTTTCTTCGGAGCCGACCGGTTGTGTATGCAGTCACACACTGTTCCTCCCATCTCTGAGCGATTGCTGTTGGATCTACGGCGCATATCAGCGGCTTTCTCCTTCTCTGCACAGCAGTGCAGCTTTGCCCCTGGGCGCTTCGACAGCACAGTGTAGCATGGCGGAGGGCGGGACCGGGTCGTGACTCGACACAACGGGTCCCGTATCAGGCTAATCAAGCCATTGAGAGGGATAAAGGCCGATCGCAGAGGGCGGTGCGGCAGAGAGAGATCCTTACGGACATGTCCGTCGTCCTGTGTGTTTGTCTTTTGAGTTTTTCATTAAAACTATTATTTATATTGACAAGCCGGTTTCTTGCCTCTTCCTTGCCAGTGAGCTTGAACTGTTTTACATTGGTGCTGAAACCCGGGAAGGAAGAGGGATACGCTGTAGCGGAGTTCTCAGGCCACTCACAGCCGTGCCAATCCCCCCCACCCGGTTCCTTTCTTCCCGGAATTACATGATGAGCTGACGAGTTTGTGGAGAACACCTGGAGAGTGGATGCGATCCACCTGTGCCCTGAGAACACCGCCACCTGCCGGGGTCGCCTTGTGCTCCCCTCCAAGGCCTGTAGGATGACGTCTGCACTGACCGCCAAAGCCTACAGCACCACCAGACAGGCCGCTACCGCCCTGCATGTCATGGCCTGCCTGCAAGTCCACCAGGCCAAGGCTCTTAAAGATCTCCGGGTAGTCCTGATCCCGACATGCTGCAGGAAATGCGCTAAGCGACCGACCTCACCCTCAGGGCTATGAAGGTCACAGCGCGGTCACTCAGGCAGGCGATGGCCACTCTCGTGGTTCAGGAACAACATCTGTGGCTGAATATGATCGAGATGCGCAAAGTGGACAAAACACACTTCCTCGACGCACCTCATCTCCCAGTTCGGCCTTTTCGGCGACACTGTAGAGCAGGTCTCAGTGGTGAAAAAAGCAGACGGAGGCCATATCTCACATCATGCCCCGCTGCACCTCCAGCGCGGGCTGTGCCCCGTCTGCCTTCCGAGGGCGTCCCCCTGTGGCACCTAAGAAACACACAGCTCCGCCTCAACCCGGACCCAGCTCTCAGCCCCAGCGTCAAGCACCCTGCAGGAGTTGCACACCCCCATCTCACGAACCCCTTCGATGATCCGGAAGGCTCCCAAGCGTTCCTGAGACAGACAACCCAGGGACCAAGATGTTTGCTCTTGAGCTGGTAAGCAGACCACTCCATCCCCCGGTAGAGGGCCGGGAGGAGAATTTTCAGTTAAGTTTACTTTCTTTGCCGCACCCCCTTCAGGCTGCAGTACCCACATTCTCAATAAAAAAGCAATTCCCTTTGTCTCTGGGTCACCTGGCCTGCAAATGCCATTCTCACGGCACTCTGCCACCACACCTCAACAGTCCCTGCACATTGGATGCAGACCTCTCGCCTCCAGCCCCACGACTGTTGTCCCCCGGCTGGCCGGTTCTGATGAGTCTAGAGGACGCCTCCGTAGGACCTGCTCCTCAGTCACTAACCCGCCCCCTGCCGGGGGTGTGGAGCAAGGTAAGTGCTTCGAGTCTTCTCTCAGCACCAGAGCCTCGGGACGCGTTTTTGCCTCCCAATGCCGCATTACCTACTCCGCCCCGCTGCGAAGCCCCGCTGGGTACGTCAAAAATAACCATCCCCTTTGTGCCTCTAGCACAGAGCTTGGACGCATGGCTCTCGCTTCTGTCACGTTGGCTGGCCAGGACCATTCGACTCGTTTATGCAATTCAGTTTGTCAGCCCCCCCACCCACCCCCCTTCGGGGGCATCCGCTTTACTGCAATACACGGCGAAGATTCCAAATCCATGCGTGCGGAAATCACGACTCTCTTACTCAAGAATGCGATAGCGCCTGTCCCTCCAACCGAGATGAAGAAGGGTTTCTACAGCCCTTACTTCATCGTACCCAAGAAAGGCGGCGGCTTACGACCGATCTTGGACTTGCAAGTTTTCAACCGGATTTGCACAAACTCCCGTTCAAAATGCTCACGCAAGACACATTCTAACTTGCATCCGGCATCTAGATTGGTTCGCAGCAGTAGACCTGAAGGACACGTACTTCTACGTCTCAACATTGCCACGATATAGACCCTTTCTGTGGTTTGTGTTCGATGGCCAGGCATATCAGTACAAGGTCCTCCCCTTCGGCATGTCCCTGTACTCTCGCGTCTTCACGAAGGTCACAGAGGCAGCCCTTGCCCCGCTCCGGGAAGCAGGCATTCGCATTCTCAATTACATCGACGACTAACTCATTCTGGCCCACTCCCGAGAGTTACTATGCACCCACAGGGACCAGGTGCTCAGGCACCTCTGCCGTTTAGGGCTTCAGGTTAACTGGGAAAAGAGCAAGCTCACCCTGCATGATGCAGAGCAGAGCATCTCTTTTCTCGGCATGGAGTTAGACTCAGCCTCAATGTTAGCGCGCCTCACCAACGAGTGCCGTTCATCACCCCTGCCTGCCGCCAAACTTTCAAACCCTGGACAGACCTCTACTTTCTACAGACAGGAGTCCCCTTGCAGCAGGTGTCCCAATGCGTCCTGGTCACCACAGACGCCTCCAAATTGGGTTTGGGTGCCATGTGCAACGGGAACGCAGCCACGGGTCATTGGAAAGGGTACCCGCTGCACTGGCACATCAACTGCCTAAGTTGTTGGCTGTACTTTTTGCCCTGTGGAGGTTTCTTCCGCTAATTCAGGGAAAACATGTCTTGATTCGATCAGACACACATCCTGGGCAACCTCAATGTGGTGGCGGACGTGCTATCATGACAACGCTTGCCCAGTGGAGAGTGGTCGGTCCAGCTGATTTGGGAACAGTTCGGCAAGGCGCAGATAGATCTGTTCGCCTCCCGAGAAACCTCCCACTGCTCGCTCTGGTACGCCCGAACGGAGGCTCCCCTTGGGGCATACGCACTGGCACACAGCTGGCTCATGGAGTTGTGCAAGTACGCATTCCCCCATTGAGGCTACTTGCACTGGTGCTGTGCAGGATGAGGAACAAGTCCTTCTAGTGGCTCCCTATAGACCTTCTTTCTCAGGGACGGGGCACGCTCTGGCATCCACACCCAGACCTCTGGAACTCCACGTCTGGCCCCTGGACGGGATGCGGAAGATCTAGCTGATCTACCACCTGCTGTCTTAGACACAATCAACCAAGCCAGAGCCCCTTCTACCAGGAAACTTTATGCCCTGAAGAGGCGCTTGTTTGCAAATTGGTGTTCTTCCTGGGCTGAAGACACACAGAGGTGCACAGTTTGGTCAGTGCTTTCATTCCTGCAGGAGAGGTTGGAGGGGAGGCTGTCCTCCTCCACCATGAAAATGTATGTAGCTGCTATCGCAGCCCACCATGACACAGTAGACGGCAAGTCTTTGGGTAAGCACGACTTAGTTATCAGGTTCCTAAGAGGCGCCTGGAGGTTAAAACCCTCCCGGCCGAGCCTGTTCCCCTCCTGGGATCTCTCAGTGGTCCTCTTGGGCCTTCAGAGACCCCCCTTCGAGCTGCTAGAATCAGTCGGACTCAGGGCCCTCTCTTTGAAGATGGCCCTCCTGATCGCGCTCGCTTCCATTAAAAGGGTCGGGGACCTGCAAGTGTTCTCTGTCAGCGACACCTGCCTGGAGTTCGGTCCGGCAGACACTCACGTGATCCTAAGACCGCAACCGGGCTACATGACCAAGGTTCCCACCACTCCCTTCAGGGACCAGGTAGTGAACCTGCAAGCGCTGCCCCGGGAGGAGGCAGGCCAAGCCCCTTTGTTGCTGTGTCCGGTACGTGCTTTGCATATCTACTTGCTCCGCATGCAGAGCTTTAGATGTTCTGAGCAGCTCTTTGTCTGCTTTGGTGGACAGTAGAAAGGGAATGCTGTCTCCAAACAGAGGCTTACCCACTGGGTAGTGGATGCCATTATGTTGACCTATCGCACCCAAGCCGTGCCCCCCCCCATTGCGGGTATGAGCACACTCAACAAGAAGTTTTGCGTCCTCACGGGCACTGGCCAGGGGCACCTCCCTAGCAGACATATGCAGAGCAGAGGGTTGGGCAGTACCCAATACCTTTGCGAGATTTTACAATCTCTGGGATGAGTTGGTTTCGTCCCGTGCTTTCTCAGGTCCAAGCCGGTAGAACTCGGTACGCGCTGACAAACTGAAGTGGTGGACCACTTTCACATAGCGCCCTTTCCCTCCGCTGAGGTAATACAGTGTGCCTTTACCCCAGGAGATCCCACAAACTCAGCTCCCTGGATGACTCCTCCCTAGCCCTCTGGTCCGTGAATTCAGCAGACGAATTTGCCGACCAAGACCAAAGTGGGTACTCAATTTACCCTGTACTGGAATAGGTGCTCCACAGGACGGGGTCCCACGTAGACTTTTCCCCCTGTGCGTAATTTCCTTGCGAGCGGACCCGCGTCTCCCTTGGGCAGTCCTCACGGACCCCTGGTTGCCGTGTTTGTAGCAACTCCTCCCTCCCAATGAGTTAGGAGTTACCACCGCGCCATTCTCCACATGTGACCTAAAAGCCCATGTGATGTATTTCACCACTCTTTACCTCCCCCAGTCTGGACCAGGTGTGGTCTGGGCCAGGTCTTTCCCCCCTGGGAAAGATCGCCTTCCCCGAGTGTGTATGATAGCGTTAAGATGGCCCCAGCCGCTTTAACTCTATGCGAGAAACAGAGAGAGAGAAAAGGCGTGGCTGGCGCAGCCTGGTCCCATGCTTGGCACGTCGCCTTGTTCCCCCCTGTCGTTGTCGATTTTATGGGGCATTGGGGAAGGGTACGTGCAGCCTGGCACTGCTGGTCGCTTTGGCATGTAAAATTCCTGCCCGCTCCTGTGTCAGCAGTACACGGCTCAGAGCATGGCACGATTTAAATTGGACCCCTAGTGTCGCTTCTTCGACACAACGTCGGAGTGAGCGACAGACGGGGAACGTCTAGGTTATGGATGTAACCTCCGTTCCCTGATGGAGGGAATAAGACGTTGTGTCCCCCCGGCCATGTCGCTGAACTGAGCCACTGTTGTGGCCGAACCTCATTGTCGGCTCCTCAGAAAATCCTGACAGACGCATTTTCCTCCCTTTATACCCATTTGTCTGGGGGCGGGACATGCAAATTCTGTCTGCCAATTTCTCATTGGCCTTTTCTCATAGATCAGAGATGCAAAAGGCTCTCAAGAGAGACTCCTAGTGTCACTTCTTCGACACAATGTCTTGTTCCCTCCATCAGGGAATGGAGGTTACATCCGTAACCTAGATGTTTTCTGCTTAAGAAACATTTATTATTATTATCAATGTTGAAAACAGTTTTGTACTATTTTTTTCAGGATACTTTGATGATTAGAAAGTTCCAAATAATAGCATTTATCTGAAATAGAAAGCATTTGTAACATTATATACTACCGTTCAAAAGTTTGAGGTCAGTAAGAATTTTTTATTTTTTTTTTTTTAAAGAAATTAATACTTTTATTCAGCAAGGATGCATTATATTGATCAAAAGTGACAGTAAAGACATTTATAATGTTACAAAAGCTTTCTATTTCAGTTCAAAATACTTCAGGATATTGATTGTGATCCAGCACCCAAATCAAAAACATGGACAGTTCTTAATAGTTGTCTGGATATTAGTTTCCCAGCGTTTGGTTCCAATGAGCTGTTCTGCAGCACACCTGACACCAACTTTGTTGCTCTTATGGAGTTTCCCCTCGCTCCAGTCACAGCACCACTGCCAGCACCAGAGCCTGCCCAAATCTATGTCCTTTTATGCCACCAAATAGTGTTAATTTTGTCACCTATTTTTAATTTAGTCTTAGTCTTAGTCTTGTGCGAAATGTCCTTGTTAGTTTTAGTCATATTTAGTCATTCACATATCTTTTTTTGTTAGTCAAGTTTTAGTCGACTAAAAGTCTCGTCATTTTAGTCTAGTTTTAGTCAAAAGAGAATTTAAGGTATCTTAGTCAAGTTTTAGTCAACTAAAAGTCTCGTAATTTTAGTCTAGTTTTAGTCAAAAGAAAACTTAATATATCTTAGTCAAGTTTCAAAACATTTTAGTCTTTTTTTAATTAAATTATTTCTGAGATTAATTCTAAGATAACCATTTCAGTCAAATAATGTTTCACACATCTCAAATATTGGTTAAATGTCATAATTACCTGACAAAATACACTTGTTGAATGATTTGTTGAATTCACTTTGTTAAACGTGTCTGGTTTTCTGATTTAAGAGACACATTCACAAATGATGAACTTGTTCTGAAGAGTATTTTATTAAGCAAATAAGTTACATAAAATATATATAACCTGCATAATGTATGTGCCACAACACCATAGCTAACTGGTTAATTTACAGCGTAGATGCCTAAAATCAGCATTAGCTTATGAGACGTTAATTTAAGTTAACTTCCCTGAATGTGTGGGTGGTTAGCCTTTAGATGTCGCTTAAGGTTGGTGGTGTTTTTCCCGGTATTGTTTATCCGCAGTGCTTCCCGTCAGTTATAATGACACATTCTGACTTTTTGTCAATATCATTGTACCTAAAATGCGACCAAATATCGAGCCTCTTCCTTCTACCTAGCATGTCGTCGGCGCTCGTCGCGTGTCTGTTGTGTTCTTGCTCCATGTAGTTTCGTGTTGCAGCCACAGGAGTATGAGACCTGTAACCGTTACTTGAGCAACAGCCCGAACTCATTCGGAATATTTTGAAGGCGTAACAGCTGAATATTCTATCTCATGGTGAAAAAGTAGAGACGATTGTATACGAAAATGAAGAGAGATTTTATCTTAGTTTTTATTTTATGCAAAACATTTTAGTCTCGTCTTTTTTCGTCAACAATAATGCATGTTAATTTAGTCTTATGGTGCGTTCACGTGCTATGGTAAATATGATATTTTCCACTTGTGAACTGGTATTTACCAGTGTGTTGCGTTCAAGTGCTTTTGTTGTCGTAATGTGGTAAAAAGATGGAGATACACACACACACACACACACACACACACACACACACACACACACAATTGCAATCTTGACATCGCAGCCTGTTCATTATGCTGCGTTCACACCAAACGCGAATAGAGCGTAATTTATCGCTATTTAAAGTTTTATTTATTTTTATAACGTGTATTCTCCGTGTAAATTCGTGCACCGGACCGCGCCATTTCGATTCAATACGAATGTACCGTTCCACCCCTAGCTAACAGTAGCAAAAAAGGTTTGGTTTTGTACAATGTTTACCATTCAACACTCTCGCGATGCTCTCCGCCATTTTGAAAAGGTCAAAGGTTATCTCATCTCGGCAACTCGGGCATCAAAATATTCTACGAGTTGCCCAGTGGAAAATACCACATGAGGGGGTGTTCATGTGCATTTTCCACATCGGCTTTTGGTATTTACCATAATTACCATAGCACGTGAACGCACCATTAGTCAGCGTTTTTGGACATTGGTGCAGTCTCGTCATCGTCTCGTCTTAGTCATGGAAAAAAAGGTCGTTGACGAACATATTTAGTCTCGTCTCGTCTGACGAAATTAACACTGCCACCAAACAGGAGGACTTTCTGGTGTTCACTGCCTGTGAGCAATGTTGTGGAGGATGATGAGTAAGAACACCATGAAACAACAAGAAATTAACAGGATTCCAAGTTCACTTATTTGTAAATGATTTATTATCTCTTATTCCAATCCCATGCATTTTAAATTTGACATGATTTGTTGTATCTTTGCATTCCATTATTAATTAAATTATTAAGTTTACTCATTAGAAATATGCTTATCTTTTATGTATTCATATAATTCAGTGTCACCTATCTGCAGTCAACCTGTTAGTTTTGCTGCGCACCAATTAAAGCTATTCTTTACCACCATAGACCTAATTAAGTGCTCAGTGAGTGTACATCAAGATAATATAATCACATTGTGAATATCAGCTTACCTCTTATAAGGACAGTTCATACATCACTATGGATAGAGGTAACCGCTTCTTTTCCATATGCCATAAACAGCCTAAAACAGCTTAAACCGAGAAGTATTTCGCTAGTTTTTACTCTTTCTTTCTAAACAATTTGCAAATAATGTATGTCAAAAGTTTTTGTTTGTGTAATTGTCAGATTTCACATTATCATGGCAGTTACGACAAGTGAGATTGAGAAATGTGCTGATGTGTGTACAATTATTTTGAAATGTGTGTGTGTGTGTGTGTGTGTCAGAATGAGTCTTATGTAGATTCAGTGATGCATTATAAAGGGGAACTGACGGTGGTTTTGAAGTACATTCCTGCTGAGAGAAATGTTTCCCTTCCTCTGGACCAAGTGCAAGGTATGATTTATATAAAGATCTAATTTATCCCTCTATTCATTATTGTAAGATTATATGACCTACATGGATGATTTTCTCCTAAACGATAAGAACTACTGAATTTTTTTTTTAATTAATAAATTTTTTTTTAAATGAAATTAATTTGTATTTGTTATGGTAATTGTAATATATACAGTATATATATATATATATATATATATATATATATAGAGAGAGAGAGAGAGAGAGAGAGAGAGAGAGAGAGAGAGAGTGAGAGAGAGCTGTGAAAATGTATTTGCTACGTGTATGTTTAAGTAGTATCACACGATCAAGAGTGCGATATGGCCCTACATCAGCACTGCATTACAGTATTATTGTTACAATTACAGTAGTGCTGATGTAGGGCCATATAGCACAATTGCGAGTGTGATATTGCTTATATACAACTGTTCAATAAATAATTCAATAAATAAAAAATTAAAAACCAAGTAAGGTCATAAAAACGCATTTGTGCATGGAACTACTTTATTAAGCTACGGATCAGAATCTGCTGTAGCTGGTTCAAAACAAATGATGCGTCCAAACCTCCATTAGTAAATCAAAAAGTTAACTTCAGAAATAGTATCATGGCTTGCGCTGTTTCTAACGAGTTATTGGATAAACAAGGATGGATTGATGGGTGTGTGCGTGTCTGTGTCTTTGTGTGTGTGTGTTAGAGAGAGAGAGAGAGAGAGACTGAGCGTGTGTGATCACCTGTTGCCACACCCAAGCAGATATCCTGTCAGCGTTCTGAAGGTCAGCTTTCTCAGTGGAAAAATAGCATCCAAGCGGGGGTATTTCTCCCTTTTTCGTGGTAGGCGTGCAAGAGTCATTCACTATAGAAACAGCGATGTCCTCCGCCATTTTTAAACAGTGTGTATCCAATGTCGAAACTCTAAGCACCTCAAGTTCTGTAATCAAACAGTCCTTTTTGTCTCTCAGCTGCAATGAGCCTTAATCCTGTAATTCTTTTTAAGCCATTTAAAACAATATCCTAGCTTAAGTAATGTAGTGGGAATACAAGCGATCACAGAGCGCTGTTCCATGTAAACAATGACTAACGGATTCACTTTATGTTACCAACTGGCTCATATTACATACAAAAATTATCTTTTGCCATCACCTGCTGACTAACATATGTAATTTCAAAAATAAAGACTAACTCCTAACAGATATGCACTGTTCTTACATCATAGTTTAGAATGGAATGGAGTGATACACACTGTGAAGCGTTCTGAGTGCTGATCCTGTCAGACCATCAGTGCTCATGGAACGTCTCTTGTTCAATCAGATTTGAGGACCGGAACTAACTGTATTAGTACTAATTTGTATATTTCTATATGGTGTCCCGATTAATTAATCGCATATACAAATATTTGCATAATATTTTAACTAATTATACATAGTTATCTGAATCAAAATCAAAAAACATTATCCAATACAAACTGGGCCTGTGTCCAGTGCCCCCTAGGCACTAAATACCCAAATCTTTGAAACTGTGAAAAAATTATGAGGAAAAATATCAGTCTGGGATTGGTTACAAAGCTATTTTAAAAGCTCTTGGACTCCAAAGAACTACAGTGAGAGCAATTATCTACAAATGGAGAAAACTTTGCACAGTAGTGAACCTTCCCAGAAATGGCCTTCCTTCCAAAATTCTTCCAAGAGCACAGTGACGACTCATTCAGGATGTCACAAAAAAGCCAAGGACAACATCCAAGGAACTGCAGGCCTCTCTCACATCAGTAAAAGTCACTGTTCATGACTCCACTATCTGAAAGACACTGGCCAAAAATGGCATCCATGGAAGAGTGGCGATGCAAAAACCCCTGCTAACCCAGAAGAACATTCAGACATGTCTGAATTTTGCAAAAATGCACCTTGATGTTCCTCAAACCTTTCGGGAGAATGTTCTGCGGACTGATGAGTCGAAAGTGGAGCTGTGCATCTGGCATAAATCAATCACAGAATTCCACAAAAAGAACATCATACCTACGGTTAAGCATGGTGGTGGTAGTGTGAGGGCAGGGGCGCCGTATAGGGGGGAAAAGTTAGGACCATTCCAAGGGCCCCTGAATGACAGGGGGCCCCAACAAATAGGTAAAAACTAATTTAATTAATAATTTTTTTTTTATTATATTATACACTATATAAACCATCATCATTGAGTATATTTCAAATAATAATAAAATTAATTATGTCTTTGATTTTACTTATTTTGGCAATAAAAGTTAAATATCCCCATTGACCAAAAAGTAAACATCCATATTGACCGACCACCCCCCTGTATCTGCATGAAATGGTTTGGTCCTGCCTTAGCACGCTCATCAGTGAGTGAATGGCGGTGTTTAGTTGCAGACAGTTAGTCGATGCGCCAGAAACACAGATTACAATGTTGAATAGTATAAGAAAATCTGGTTTTCAAAAAAGGAAAGAGAGAAAAGAGAGAGTGGAAAGACAAAGGAAAGGGTGTCAATCTGTAACCCAGTTTTTCACCAAGAAAGGTGGGTAGCCTTTAGTCTGTGAGTGGTATTAACCTGTTGTCCATAGAGACAGAGCGTATTTAGGCCACGGAACAATCCAACGTCTCCATTGACTTTGCATTGCGAGAGACTGCCTCCTTGTCATTTATGACTTATAACAAAAAAAAAAAAACAATGTCTAAAAGCTGCTGTGTAACAAGGTATACAGCAAACAAGCTAAATAACCCAGAAATATTTTTTTATAAGCTGTCGACGGTTTGTTTCAGGACATAAAAGGAGACAGAGCGCAACTAGTTCCCGAACTACTCTGAGAACTACGCCCACTGGAACGCGACATGATATTGAAAAAAGAAAAAAAACATTCATAATTTTAACCATGTCGTTTGCTTATTTCACCACCCTATGTGAACCTGAGAGGAGGAGATATTTTCAATTTACCCATTCTTCCTTCTGATGCTTCACGTCTTATTGCCTGTATCTACTCTTGTCTCCTTAAAGGCTGGCTTTTACGGTTCTGAAGCTTATAAAAATGTATTTCTGGGTTTAGTTAGGCATATTCTGTCTTTTGTTACATGTCATAAATGACAAGGAGGCAGCCTCTCGCAATGCAAAGTCAACGGAGACGGTTGGATTGTCTTCCCTCCCGGTGGGCGTGGTCTTCAGATTATGACGCGTTGCGCTCAGTCTCTGTAGTGAAATAAGATAGCTAGCTAAAAAAAAAAAAAAAAAAAAGTTAGCTAGCTGCAGGTGTTAGCCTACATTTCATCAACATTTAATCAGTGCAGGGAAACTTTTAGCAAGATATTCATATTAAAGCATATATGTGCAGTTAAATTCAAAAATCAACTGTTTTCATTGTTTTGAGATGATGTTAATTTACTTTGAATAAAAAGTTAATATATATTTAGTTTTTTTCTTTTTTCTTTTTTTTATAATCTGTCATTAATTTTACAATAAAAATACATTGAGACTGTAAAGGATTGCCTTTTTTATGGTGGCTTTTAATCTTGCATCAAAGAGTGAACTGCATACTGTATGCAGACCTGCATTTACAAATCACCAGCAGTAAATATTGTGCTAGTACTAGTATTGAACTACAAGAAACAAGACAGTTGCAAGCCTTTGATTAGAGTTATGTAAAGCTTTTGATGGCAAAGTTAGGCCCTAGAGATGTGGTGACAATAGCTGCGCAGAAGGGGCCCAATTAGATTTTTTTGTCATGGGGCCCAAAATTCCTGGCGGCACCCCTGTGTGAGGGTATTGGGATGCTTTGCTGCTTCAGGGCCAGGGCAAATTGCAATAATTGAGGGAAACACTCTTTACCAGAAAATCCTAGAGAATGTAGAATGTCCGGTCATCTGTCCATGAGATGAAGCTCAAGTGCAACTGTATTATGCAGCAAGACAATGGAGTAAGTCCACATCTGAATGGCTCAAATGAAGCTAAATTAAAGCTTTGGAGTGGCCTAAACAAAGTCCTGACTTGAACCCGATTGAGATGCTGTGGCAGGACCTTAAACAGGCAGTTCATGCTCGAAAACCCTCCAGTGTGGCTGAACTAAAGCTTTTCTGCAAAGAAGATTGGGCCAAAATTCCACCACAGCATTGTGAAAGACTAATCTCCAGTTATTGGAAGCATTTGCAAGTTATTGCTGCTAAAGGTGGTACAACCAGCTATTAAGTTTAAGGGGGCAGTTAGTTTTCACATGGGTGATATAGGTGTTGGATAACTTTTTGCTTCAATAAAAAAAGATCAGGTTGCCTATGTTTTATGTCATATCTCATTTGAAGATATAATACAAATTAGTATGAAAAATATAAAAAATAGACGAAATTGAGAGAGTCGTGTGATGCCATAAGAGGTTCAGAAATGTGAATGGCAAGCTCTGCGCACTTTGCTAGTTTTAACACTATTAATATCATAAACTGGTGAGATTTGATACACTTTGTTCCATAACTGTTCTAGGGGGACAATATGTCAAAGAATTCAAAGGATATGAATATATGATATAAGGTCAGTATATGGTGAAATTCCTGTATTGGGTGTTTCCGAGTCTGCTCGACATAACAGGCCATAAGCTGGAAATCGAGCGAGCTTACAGGGTTCCAGCTTGGCGATCCGCTGATGGAGACAGGCCCGATCAATTCTGGCCAAATTTCTCAGATCTTCTGATAAAGATCTCGTGTTATGCGAGGTGAGGAGTAAAGGAAGGCTTTCTTGGAAGGACCACAGCATTTTCTTGTTCCTAGACTTTGTGAATTCAACAAGAGATAAACGTGATCAATTCAAGGAATGCAAGAAACTCTTACATCAATGGAAGATTGCTTTTGCACTGATGTTCCAGGCCAAATTGAGAATAGATGCTAAGGATGGCCGTAAATCAAATCAAATCAAAATCAAATCACTTTATTGTCACACTACTGTGTACACGAGTGCAACAGTAGGTGAAATTCTTGTGTGCAGTTCCGAGTAACATAGCAGTCATGACAGTGACGAGACATAAACCACTTTACAATAAACAACATATTTACACAAAACAATTTACATAACAAATGTACACATACTTACACAACAATTTACATAACAAATGTACACAATACACACAATGTAGAATACACATACACTAGATACGGGTATAAATATATATAAACACTAATTGAATTGGGAGAATATATTGACAGAGTGATGATTAATAAAGTGCAGTGCTGATTGTAGATCGTGAGAGATCATGTGTTCAAAAGTCTTATTGCTTGTGGGAAGAAGCTGTCATGTAGTCGACTGGTGCGGGTCCTGATGCTGCGATACCGCCTGCCTGATGGAAGCAGTGAGAGCAGCCCATGACTCGGGTGGCTGGAGTCTCTGATGATCCTCCGAGCTTTATTCACACACCGTCTGTTATATATATCCTGGAGGGAGGGAAGCTCACCTCCGATGATGTTTCTGGCCGTTCGCACCACCCTTTGCAGGTCTTTGCGGTTGTGGGCGGTGCTATTGCCATACCAGGCGGTGATGCAGCCAGTCAGGATGCTCTCTACAGTGCTGGTGTAGAACCGTGTGAGGATGTGGTGGTTCATTCCAAACTTCCTCAGCCGTCTCAGGAAGAAGAGGCGCTGGTGAGCCTTCTTCACAACGGCCTCAGTGTGGACGGACCATGTGAGTTCCTCAGTAATGTGGACACCGAGGAACTTGAAGCTGCTGACTCTCTCCACCGGTGCTCCATTAATGGTGATGGGGCTGTGTTCTCTGTCTTTCTTCCTGAAGTCCACCACAAGCTCCTTGGTTTTACTGACGTTGAGGGAGAGGTTGTGCTCCTGACACCAGCGTGTCAGAGTGTGCACCTCCTCTCTGTAGGCCGTTTCATCATTGTCAGTGATCAGACCTACAACCGTCGTATCGTCAGCAAACTTAATGATGGCATTGGAGCTATGTGTTGCCACACAGTCATGTGTGTACAGGGAATACAGGAGTGGGCTGAGAACACAGCCCTGCGGGGCTCCAGTGTTGAGGGTCAGTGATGAGGAGATGTTGCTGCCCATTCTAACCACCTGACGTCTGCCTGACAGGAAATCCAGGATCCAGCTGCACAGCGAGCTGTTTAAGCCCAGAGCCCGGAGTTTCTCATCAAGCTTGGAGGGCACTATGGTGTTGAATGCTGAGCTGTAGTCTACAAACAGCATTCTCACATATGTGTTCCTTTTTTCCAGGTGGGAAAGAGCAGTGTGTATTGTAGATACAATGGCATCATCAGTGGAGTGGTTGTTACGGTAGGCAAACTGCAATGGGTCCAAAGAGGTGGGCAGAACAGAGCAGATGTGATCTCTGAACAACCTCTCAAAGCATTTGCTGATGAAAGCATTCACATATCCCCAGCAAGCGATGTCCTTCATGAAGTCAATGGAGTAAGTTATTTTGTGGTACTCACGTTGCGAGTGGACCGACTCACTGAACATTCACTTGACTGTCCGAGGAAACTGAGCGCCTTTTTGTTTCTTTTTGTGCTGGTTCCACCTAGCAGCTGGAGTTTGCTTTGTGAAGTAACACTCCTTTGGGACAGTTTTGTGGATGAATCTGCATGTTCTTTGTGTTTAGGCCTCCTATTGGCTGGAGTTTGTTTTGTGGAGTATTTCTTGCAAGTTATTGGAGTTATTAGGTCATTTGTTGCACTCATATAGCAGCCGAATGGGCCGGCTAACTGAACATTCATTTTACTGTCTGAGGACAGCAACTGGTTCTGCTAGCAACTGGAGTATATATATATATATATATATATATATATATATATATATATATATATATATATATAAATATAAATACTGTCAAGAATTTGTCAATCAGTTGGAGATTTATTATGAGGGCTTGTTTAAGAGCCCGTCAATCTACACCTGCGTCAGACATGCTTGTGTAGCGTCTCGGGTGCATTGCATCATAAACATAAAATGTTTAGTTCACTGTTTCAAGTTAAATATAGTTTAATACTCAATCTTGAAACACATCTTGAGATCCCTTAGTTCGCATTTCCGCTCCTTCAAGTGTTTTGAACGCAAGAATGTAACGTATGTTACATTCACTGTATAAACTGTGCGTTGCTCATACAGCTGAAATTTCACTTACTGCCCTCTGGAGTAAACAGGTGGTACTATAAGCCTGCATTTATCAGGAATCTTCCTTATTATGGTGCGATTAATTGCGTGAATTTTTTTAACGCGTTAATTCAGTGCGATTAATTTGACAAAAAATAACGCGTTAAAAAAATTCACGCAATTAATCGCACCATAATAAGGAAGATTCCTGAGAAATGCAGGCTTATAGTACCACCTGTTTACTCCAGAGGGCAGTAAGTGAAATTTCAGCTGTATGAGCAACGCAATCGACATATATATATATATATATATATATATATATATATATATATATACACTTTCTAATATTTATTTAATAATCTTTGATCATTATGTTGCTTGGCAGCTGTAAATGGCTTACAATTTTACTATGAGGAAGAAATACAAATTCTGTCATCATTTACTCTTTCCAAACCTGTATGGAAAAAAAGGATAAATTATGAAAAATGTTCCCACTGCCTTTCCTCTCTTAATGAAAGCAAATAGTTACCAGGGGTTGTCAAGCTTCCAGATGTACAAAAAAGCACTATAAATGTAGTCCTATGACCAGTGCACTATAATTCACATCTTTTGACCAGTCATAAGATAGCTTTTTGTGAGAAACAGAACTACATTTAAATTGTTATTCACTGGACATCTTGCCATAATCTTGTTTTTTTTATTTTATTTTTTTTCACAGCAAAATTAGGTTTGGAACCACACTAAAATCACTGTAAAGTCAAGTGCAGAATATCAACAAAGGCTCTTTTAATTCTAAAAGGCTTCTACTGTTAATTAATGATTTTCTGTAAAGCTGATTTGAAATTATGTATGTTGTGAAAGGTACTATACAACTAAAAATGAATTGACTAAATCATGAATGGAGCATTTGATCAAGCTCTCTCTCTCTCTCTCTCTCTCTCTCTCTGGACTTATGTCCATCTTAGTGAAGAAGGGTTTTCTGAAAGGAAAGAAGAAGACCATCACACTTCCTATTGGAGGAATGGTGGAGCTGCTGGTGAAAGAGGCCAAAAACCTGACGGCCGTCAAAGGAGGGTCTTCTGATTCGTTTGTCAAAGGGTCAGCAGATTGCTTTGCTTGGATTGCTCGTTCATACACACAAAACAGACTCACATTCCAGGTTTTCTGTTTGCACATCAGATACCTGCTTCCTGATGACAAGAAAAACACAAAGCACAAGACAGCCGTGGTGAAGCGCACAGTGAACCCTAGCTGGAATCACACTTTCACATACTGCGGCTTGCAGCACAGTGATCTGGACAGCGTATGTCTGGAACTGACTGTGTGGGACAGAGAACCATTCGCCAGCAATGTCTTCCTGGGTGGGGTGCGACTTGGCGCAGGGACAGGTGAGCTCCTCTCTTTCTCTCTCTACTGTTTGTCAGTTCATGTTTGGAATGTATGTATATCAGACGTCCCTTACACATTACAAATCTTGATATTTCTCTGGTAAAAATAGGCAAGGAATTTGAATTGACGGAAGTCATACACACATAATCCTCAAGTTTTAGCAGGGATACATCTACTGATAAATTGTAGTGAGTCTACAGAGAAAGCAAAGCAAAAGCTGGAGCTTGAGCTTTCAATTATTAACACAGAAGAGACTATGTCCATTTCATCTACTCCTTTAGGGTAAATTCCTGTACTCGCTGGACTACGCTAATTGCTGCTTGCAGATATATTTAACATTTTATTTCCACATTAGTAGGAAAGATCTGACACAGTGCTTCACAGTTAATTGTTCTTTAAATCAAATTATGATAATCGTTCTGTCCCAGTTGCACTTGGAATATAATTTCCACTGTAATGTTCTTTTTAATTGTTCCCTTAAACAATCATTAATGATGCACAAAGCATTATTTGATGTGGCACAAATTATTTTATATTCAGGCTAAACTAATTTACCATTACAAATACATCCTTTTTTTCTACTTTCATTAATTTCTTTACTCACACAAAGTCATTTGTTTCACTTTGATAATTATGTTTTAAAAGGTTCATGTTCTACACTTTTGTAGTATTTAAATATATATATATATTGTTCCACTTATAATGTTAGTCAAGGTTTCTTGGACCAAAACCGTTGTACTTGGGGGTATTTACACTTGGTCACTTCATGCATTTTCACTGATCGGATAGCTATCCGATCATGAAAAGACCAAGTGTAAATGCCTTCCAAGATATAAGAGAGATGAATTTAAATCCGATCACTCAAATCTCTTACCTCTGGAGGTGGTTTGAGACTGAAACTAAACTGAAACTGAACACTGACATGAGCGCATCTGAAGCTCTTCATGTCTTACCTACTACGAGAAGCCCAGAGGGGAAAATGCACACACACACACACACGCACGCACGCACACACACACACACACTACCATGATGTGCCCACGTGCGGTTCTCAGCCTCTGTGAAAACAAGTGATAGGGTTGAGTAGAAAGCCTCATCATCCACTTCCTCTTCTTTACATGCAGCCACACTCCCTCTCTGTCAAAGTACATATTTAAAAACAATATTTCTTAAGATGTCTATGCCTACCTGCATAGTGATCTGGTCTTAGCCTTATGGCACTTTTCCTCTGCACGTTACGGTTAGACTTGCCTCAACACTACTCGCCTTACGTTTTGAGCTTGCATTTCCACTGCAGTTTAGTGCTTGTAAGTCTCAACATGGGTGGGATTATAAACTGATCGTCATAGTTGCGCCACCTCTACTGCCATGACATCATCTTAAACGCGACACAAACTGACCAAAACATTAACACAACCACTAGCTGTTAGCTACTAGCTCATTGTGCTGCATAAAGCAGTTGTTGCATGGTGATTTTACACAAGTGTAACAGTTAAATTGAAGCTGGTCAACTAAATAAAGTGAAGCTTTCATGCAGAGTATATTGTTAACATAACAAAACATACCATCCGCAGTCCAGGGCACTCTCCCTCCCATTGCTCACTGGTTTAGATAGCGTCCATTTGATTGAACCACTTCCACTTTTCCTTGATGGTTCTGTAGTCACTTTTAAGTTTTTTAACTTTTCCCTACACTGTTGGTAGGTCCGGCTCTAGCCGTGTGCGGCCAACAGCTGAGAAACTTCTTGAGAGACTTTTTCGTTTCACTCATGGCTAGCAAGGGGACCGTCTGCACCTCGTTTATTGACCATTGCGTGGTTTTGCGCACAGCCATTTCTTTTTTGACAATTCGAAAGTCGCGTGAACAAATTATACTGTTATCGCTGTTGCTAACTTTAAAACTAGTGGGTTGATGTCACGTGTCAGAAATCTAGTGATGCTGGTAGTGACGTTTCTCCCTGACCAACCAGTGATCTGCAGGATTTGATGTCACATTTAGTATCGGCTCGGCTCACTTGTAACCTCTACCGAGGTGGTACTAAAAAAGTATCAGGTACCAGGTACTATCCACAGTGGAAAACACCAAAAAAGCGAGCAGAGTCGAGGTGAGTTGAGTTGTACAGTGCAGTAGAAAAGCCCCATTAGTAATCATAGTAAACAGAGGGACATCATATCATATAAGTTCCAGAAAAACAAACAGCCACCGAGTTACATGCATTTCAAGCTTTGCCGATTAATAGTATAATGGGGGTGATGTAATCCTGTAGCTTCCAGCATATGAACGTGTATGTTTTTACTCCTATACAACTGATAGACCTATTTACTATACAGTGTATTCCATACAGCTCAATATACAATATGTAACATAATTTGTCAGTTATTTTCTATAACTTAAGAATAGAAGTGGTTTAATGAAACGATATGATAGATGTTGGTGAGAAACAGGTCAATATTTAAGTCCTTCTTTACTCAAGTGAAAATCAATGTTTAGATTTATGGTAGAAAAAGGATTTAAAGGGCATCTATTATGCCCCTTTTTACAAGATCTAAATCTTAGATCTTTGGTGTCCCCAGAATGTGTCTGTGAAGTTTCAGCTCAAAATACCCTAAAGATCATTTATTATACCATGTTGAAAATGCCCATTTTTGGGTGGGAAAAAAAAACTCTCACACACACACACACAGATAACCGCACGGGGCAAAGTCGCCTGGAATCAAATAGTAAAACAAGCACTTATGTCCTCTGTTATGATTGACTTACATCTTCACATGTGAAATGAGTAACAACACCCTCCTCAAGTTGTTAAGAAGCCACTTACTGCATATAAAAATTTCTAGTCCATTTGCCGTTAATGTCTTTTTTATGTTTTTATTTGTATTTTCTAATATAACATTTCAGAATCTAGACATTAATGTAATTTTGTGCCATTTTTGCAGGCTAGTTTCCATAATGGTCTGGGTGCACTGGCACACAGAGCAGGTAACTGATCTGTTTCTGACCTACAGGTCTTAGTTATGGGAAGGAAGTGGATTGGAACGATTCCTATGGAGAGGAGCAGCAGCTATGGCAGCGCATGGTTGACAACCCTGAAGTCCCGCAAGAGTGCACACTGATGCTGCGATCCAGCATGGCCAAGAGAAAGACATAGAGGAAAAGATACAAAAAATGAAGAAGAGGGTGTTTCCCTTGAAATTCTGATCTCCTCTAGCCACTTTCAATGCTCTTTATGTGCTTTGGTGTTACCCACATTCCCATTCTAACGTACATTTGCACGCTAAATTCTCCAAACACATCTGTTACATAGAAATGTACATGCATTAAAGCCTCTAACATATTCTACTCCAACACAGGTGTGATAGGCAACTGTGTGTTAGATACTCAAAAACATATAAACATTGGCAATAACAGTGGATAGCACATGAGGGCTAAAAAGAGCACAGTGAACATTACTGTATAAACAATCCAAGATCACATTTTGTCCACAAAGCACAAAGCACTTCCTCTGCAAAGACTAAAAAATTAAATATAAAATTTAATTTGCACAAATAGAGCTTTTCAGTTTTTAGTCTTAATATCCAGGTGAAAATGTTTGAGGCGTGGGTTCCCTCTGGAATTTCCAATGGATTTTTAAAAAAGTATAGTGTTAGTTTTAGTTAATTGTTAATGTTTTTTTTGTTTTGTTTTTTACTACAGAAAAAAACACTCTTACAATTATTCTTAAGTGAAAGTATGGATACTGAATGAAACTTTTACTCAATTAAAAGTCCAAGTATCTAGCCAAAATATACTTGAGTGAAAGTAAAAAAGTATTCAGATTAAATTGTACTTAAGTATTAAAAAAGTAAAAAGTAAATTTTTTCCTAGCTAGAATGATATCGAGAGAGGAGATTACATAAGAGAGGATGTTGTTAAATTCAATTGGTGTGAAAGTCGCCTTTTTACTGTCTCTGATGACTTCTTCCCCAGTGGCATTTGCAACCTGGTCAAAAAATCATGTTACAATAACACAATTTTTGCTAAATGATTTTTATGTGGTCTGTTGTACATAACACGGCAATTTCCTGGTGGAATGTACACTAGAGGCGCTAAAACAAAAACTTCTATCCCCTTTCATTCAAATCATGAGTAAAACGGCAGATTGTCAGTTCATGAACACTTTTTTTTTACTCTGTTCCTCACATAATGCAATCTTATGACATATAACACCTTAACTAGTGCGTGACTCATTTTAACATTTGCATTACATAACCAACTACATTTACAAGCTTGTTTAAGTGTGATCAAACTGTGTGGTAGCTCAACTGATAGAGTGGTGCACTTGTGACGTAAAGCACCAGGGTACAAGCATTTTTGGGAGAACATTTCACTCACTTTAAGCGCAACACAGTGGACATTTCACTTTGGAACTAGTGCAATACATGTAATGAACCACATAATTTTATTTAGCAAAAATGTTGTCACAGTCACGCAATGTTCGTTGCATGGGAGAAGACACTCACGAATTGTGATGTCAGAGCACCAGCCCCTTGAGACATAGAAAAAGATACAAGTAAGCTTTCAAAATGAGCTTTGGAGAAATTTAGTAATGTTGTTGTTTTTGTGAATTGTTTTCTGAGGTTTGCTACCAAACCTTGCTGTTGAGCAGATGGATGTATTCAATATAATTCATATTTAATATTAACTCAGATTCCATTATTTTCATTATCATTATTATCATCATTATCATTGCTGGTTTTATAGTTATTATTATAATTAATATTTGCCTAACAACAACAATAATTCAGCAAAAGTAAAATTCATAGATATGATTTAAATATGAAGGCAATTGTAGAAATAAATAACATGTACACATTTAATTACAAAAGCTTTTTGTTTATATATATATATATATATATATATATATATATATATATATATATATATATATTATCATTCACGTTGCATATACATATATACTGTACATATAGCAGGTGTTTGCAAGTTTACGACAAAAACCGTCAGTGTTTCTCACTTCATGCTCATAGTTTTTAATGAATTCATCACATTCAGTCAGGCCGTCACATACGGTCTAGTCGTACAAATATTTCAACGTATCAGAAGTTTAAATCAGATCCGAAATTCCGCCTCTGCAGATGGTCAGAACTCTACACAGCCGCCATGCAACACTCTGCCATTTGTCAATCTGTCATTTGTCAGATGCAGTGAAAAGGTGGCTTCAGTCCCTCAAGTCGAAAGAAAATGATCTGCAAAATGTTTTTGAAATTTTCAAGTTTATATAAAATTGTAAGGAGTAAAACGTTAAATGTTTTCTTTGGAAATGTAATTAAGTAAATGTACAAGTATTCAATTTAAATTTCACTCAAGTAAAGTACAAAAAATAATACTTAAGGGTAATACTTAAGTACTGTATTTTTAATCAATTACTTTACACACCTGCTATACAGTATGTTATATATTCATTTAAAAAAAAAATAATTCTTCAAGAAATGTTAACCACAGACCTTATTTGACTTGAATACTTTCTGAATGCACTGTATATATTGAAAACCACTATTCTAAAAACTCTTTATTTATTCCTGAGTGAAACCATGCGGAATTAGCCTTCTGGGTTAGCCTACAAATTTACATAATGAGTGAACAGCTCCATAGCATCTGCACACAACCCTAGCACATAGCAAACTCATGGACAACAGCACATTCTGGCTTTCTATAAGCACATGTATACAGACATGCACAAAAGTGTGAAGATATCCTGGTGTGTAATTATGTACTATGGGTAAAGAGAGACTGGCTGTTAAATTAATATGAAACAGGCATGGCAGAACATTTTAAGGGACACTTTGGTTCATTACCTTAACTAGATTTGCATTTCCTCCAGAAAATACCAGTGCTTGCAAGTGAGTAAAAGAATACCCTTTTTGGTAAAATTGTGGAGAGATTAACTAATTTTCTCATTTGACTTCACTTTCCATTTACAAAACATGCTACCTGGATGTTTAAAATAAAGACTAATCTCAATTCAGCATGCAAATATTACTATGACATCATCGCTAGCAGTGAGATGCTATTGACAAAAAATGATAGTCAAAGTTAATGTTACAAAATGTGTTAAAATTTATAATTTATAAAAGCCAAAAAATACACAGCTGACCTAAAACTAAGGAAAATCTGCACTTTTAGAAGTTGGAGCTGAATCCATTGCAGAAAAATGGATAGAACAAGAATGTATGTATTGGAATCATTATACAGTCAGGGGCACAACTACACATTTCTGAGCAGGTATGCAAAACTACATTTTGTGCCCCATGTATCTGTCTAGCTGGGGTGAGCCTCAGTTGCGCCCCTATGCTTTACATACCTTGCCTATATGGTTTTTGCGCCTCTGCACCCCACATATGTACAGTACATATGCGCATGCTCTATAGAAGCACAACACCAAGAGCCCCAATACTAAGCCTGATCTCACTTTGAGGTCTCTATGAATAATGAGTGCATCCCCTCTTTTTACCCATTACTCTTGTTAGAATCAGTTACAATTAAGTGTAACATTACATGACATATTCAAATAAATAACAAGTGTGATAATTTTTGTGGCATGTATTTGGCTTTTTCAATGTCAAAGTGTGACCTCCATGTGTTAATTGTTGTAAACAATGTCCAAGTATTGTCAAAAGCAAGTGCAGTGTATGTGTGCAGTTTCCACTCTCATCTGGAAGACTGTGTTTAGGATTACCAAACATGTACTGTTCTGTACTGTACTTTACCATCTTCAGAAATAGAATAAATAGGATTTACTGTTATTGCTACCAAAGATTCCTTCCTGCCCTGTGTGTGTGGCTGGCCACGAAACAGAATATAAATTTTGTGTTGTGGCTACACTGCACAAATCTTTTATGTGCCAAGCTTTGTATGATGACTGTAGAGTATATATATATTTATTTTATGTAGATAAAAACAAATATAACTTCAGAGTGTTTTTATCAGATTTATTTAATTAACCAGACCAATATTGGAAAAATGACGGTGTACGGTAAGGCAGGTGCTCTCTAGTTCCCCTTTCTGTCACTCTCTCGACGTTGTGTTGAAGGAAGTGACACAAGGGGTCTTCTCGGATTCCGAATCATACCTCTGAACCTGAGAAAAGGCCAATGTCAAGTTGGCAGACAGAATTTGCATGCCCTGCCCTCGGACATACGGGTATAAAGGGAAGCGGGGCAGCGAATGCCAGTCAGAATTTTTCTTCGAAGCTGAATGGTTGTGGAGCAAGCAGCTGAATCTCACTACTGTTCCACTCACCTCTACCAGCGAGTAGTATGGCTGTTGGATCTGCACGGCGCATTTCCAGCTGGCGTCCAGACAGCGCTTCTTCCTGTTTAAAAGAGTGTTCTCCTCCTAAAAGAGCTATATTTTCTCTAAAGATTTTCCCACTCACAAAAAAGAGTAATACACAGCGGCGTTGAACGACCTTTTCAGGACGTGTCTTTTTCAAGATGCCTTTCCGCCCGTGTTGTTCCTGGATGCGGGCGATTTCTCTCCAAGAACGACGGCCACAGATGCTGCATTGTGTGCCTGGGTAGCGATCACACTGAGGCAGCATTCGTGAGAACATGACCATGGCAATGTTGCGGTTGCAGCTCTCCTTCCTGAAGGTGAATGCCACTTCAGCCGCCCCCCGCGTCACTCCTTCTTCCCACGGGATTGAGGACGGCCCGGCTGGCAATGAAGGCGATATGGGGATAACGACGGGCTCGGTTTCGCCGGGTAAATCCCCACGAACCACCCACCCCCCAACATGGTTGTGTGCTTCCGTCTGGGTTCGGGATGAATGCGACTCGCCGGATAGCCAGCCGGCATTCTCCCTCGAGCCCCCGGGCTTGGATGATGACATCACCACTGCATCGGAGAGTGTCCAGGCATCTGATGCGGAAAACTAGACTGGGCTGCCGCCTTCGGGCCAGCCAGCCCAGTCTGAGGCGGACGCACAGATGGCCGACATGCTTTCCCAGGCTGCCGCGAGTGTGGGCTTGGACTGGAACCCTCCATCCTCCCCACAGCCATGACGACTGGTACCTCGGCCACAGCACCTCCCTAGCAGACATCTGCAGAGCAGCGGGCTGGGCAACACCCAATATCTTTGCAGGATTTTACAATCTAAGGGTTGAGTTGGTCTCGTCCCGTGTTTTGTCAGGTCTGAGCCGGTAGAACCCGGTAACGCGGCACAACCGACCGGGTGTTCCCCTTGTATCTTGCGCCTTTTACCAAAGTGATCCAGTGCGCCTTCTGTCCCAGGTCAGCTAGTGCGCCTTCTGTCCCAGGTCAGCTACTGAGTGTCGCTGCCTGGATGTTTTTCCTCCCTAGTCTTCTGGCCCATGAATTCAGCAGAACAACGAGAAGGAAATTTGTGGGCCAGAGAGCTACCTTGCCTCCGGTCCCGCCTCTGACTAGTTCTGAAGACGCCTCCTTAGGCTTCTTCCTCAGTCTCTAAGTTGCCCCCTGCCAGGTGCTTGGAGCAGGGTTAATGCTTTGAGTCATCTCTCAGCACCGCTAACCTCAGGACACCTGCTGTGCCGACAGGTTCTCCTGCTCCCTCCCGGAAAGACCGCCTTCCCCGACATAGGTTGGGCCCCAGCCGCTTTACATCCTATGTGAGAGACATAGTTAGAGAGAAGGCTGCGGCTGCTAGGCTTGCTCCCATGCTAGCATGTAACACCTTTTAATCCCTCAGGGGTGCGAGAAAACCTAAGGTGGGTATGCTAAAACTCTTTGAGGGGGCGTTGGGGACACTACGTGAACTTGGTATAGGTGCCTCTAACACGCAATAATCTGCTTTGCCCTGTTCCGACAGTCACGTAACACGGTCAGTGCATGGCGTTTTTTTTTATGGACCCCTTGTGTCACTTCCTACGACACAATGTCGAGAGAGTGACAGAAGGGGAACGTCTTGTTTACTATTGTAACCACCGTTCCTCGAGGGAGGGAACGAGACGTTGTGTCCCTCCTACCACGGCACTAGACCTAGCATTGTAAATGGCCGTGCTTCATCCTTTCGGCTCCTCAGTGCAAAATCCTGACTGGCATTCGCTGCCCCGCTTCCTTTTATACCCGTATGTCTGGGGTGGGGCATGCAAATTCTGTCTGCCAACTTGACATTGGCCTTTTCTCAGGTTCAGAGGTACGATTCGGTGTCCGAGAAGACCCCTTGTGTCACTTCCTTCGACACAACATCTCGTTCCCTCCCTCGGGGAACGGAGGTTACAATAGTAACATAGACAATCTTTCACTGCAACAGCAATGCCATCCTGTAAGTGGTAACGTATTCAAAAGCAACTTTCTTTATTTCAAGATTACTACATGGATAGTCTACTATATTTTGAGTCTTGTCGCTAACCCAGTTCGTTTCAAGTTTCAACATTGGGTCCTTTGTTATTTAGTTTGGATATTAATGACCTGCCTGAAATTTGTCCACTTTTTGTAAATTCTCAGATGTATGCTGATGATATGAGTCATATATTTACATGCCAAAAACAAGAAGCAAGCCGCAGAAGAATAATCAGCTTCAATGGTCAATCTCTCTAATTTTTTAACAAACTCATGTTTACACCTTAATGTCAGCAAAACTGTATGTATGTTTTTTTTTTTCAGAGTCTGCAAATAGAGATCCAGACCCAGATGTTATAATAGCAGGGAGAAGACTATCAGTAGTGCACGAGTATAAATATTTAAGCATAATAATAGATTCACAACTCGCATTAAAAAGTTACAAAATTTGTGAACAGAATAAAATTCAATTTGCCATATTTTATACACATTAGGAACAATTTGACTCAAAATTGTACATCAGTGCCATGATTATCTCACACATGAACTACTGTCTTACCAGCTAGATACAGACACACAGGACTCTATAAGCAGGCTTTGAAAACATTGGATGAAACGTCAAATTCATATTATAATTGTAAAATTTTAACTAAATATATATCTTAAACTGGGAAAATATTATTACATTTGCAGATATTGTACTTATATGTGTATAATATTTTCCATGGTCTGGCACCACCTCCGCTCAATGAGTTCTTTAAACAAAATTAAAACTAATTTACAAAAGCAACTACTAGAGGGGATCGTAAAATACCATGTAGAAAAGGTGCTTTTGGGCAGTCAGCCTTTTCTTATAGAGCAGCACATAAGTGGAACACTATACCCACAGAACTAAGAAACATCACATCTTTCAACTCTTTTTCTAAACCTAAAAAGCAGGGGTTATTAGATAATCAGACATGTTGTCATAACCTGGAGTAGTGTCTGGGATATTGTCTGTGTTTATGTACTTAAGAGTTTGCACTGTGTTTTGTCTGTGCTTACATTAATGTTTCATATTCTACATGGCTATGTTATTGTATTATTATTTGTATGTGCTTATGTGCTTTGTATGTTTTCTATGCCATCAACCTGCCAGAGACTGCAGATGAAAATTGTCCCATTTTTAAAATAAAATAAAACAAACATAAGATAAACATGACTGGCATTTTAAGAAAGCTGCATCCCATACTCTCAATTATCAATCATCAAAAAGGCCTTTATTACATTAATATTGCTTTGGTAGTATTTCTTTAGAAAAGTGGATTTTCCACTTTTACATAAATAGAGACAAATAAAATAGAATAAAGCATCATAAAAAAGGCAAACAACAGAGACTCACTCATGCATTTGTGTTTAAAGATGTGTGTGCATATTTGTTTTCAATATAAAATGTAGCAGCTCTATCCAGACTATCACATAGTTAAGCTAGCCTTATTTCCAGTAAAAAAGAATAGGGAACTGTGTGTGGGGGTGTTTAACAGCCATGTCCAGCCTCTTTCTGTTGTATCGCCTCCTCTTTGCGCAAAGGAAAGGTGTCAATGGTGGTGAAGATCTCTGCTGCTGTGATGGGAAAAGTGTAGCGTTGCTTGTCCACACCCTGTTTATCCAACAGCACCATGCTAAATGAGTTCTGAGACAGCTGCAGCAACAATCTACCCAAAAGCAAACAAAACTCTGCATATTTAGTTATACTCTAACAGGGAAAAAAAAGAATAGAAAGAAATGTCTTGCAAACACTATCATCAAGCTTCTGGATTGCGGTTATTAATAAAGTACCTGAGTTGTAGAGCTAGTCCTGGAGAGATGAGTCTATGTCTGATGCGGCCAATCTGAGCTGGATACACCCCACCAGCTCAATCACTTGGCGGAGGTTACCAAAAGACGGCGTTTCTCAGAACTGATCCAGTAGTGCAGCAGCAGACAGCACACCAACATTAATATTCATAGCTGTTCATAATGCAAATGATTAGGATGTTATTAACAAGATGACAGGAAAGTAGCAGTCAGATCAAGCTCAAGTTTAAAGTAATAGATCACCCAAAAATGAAAATTATCTCAATTACTCACCCTCATGTCAAGTAATTTTTATTTATATAGAACTTTTCACAACACACATCGTTTCAAAGCAGTTTTACAGAAAATCATGCATTAATAGAAATTGAATCAGTAATATCAGAAACTGAATCAGTAATATCTAGTCATCATTGTGTAGTTTGATTAAAATGATTGTAAATTTTGAATATAAATAAATAATTAAATAATAATTGTATTTAGAAACCCAGTGAGAAAGCCAAAGGTGACTGTGGCAAAAAACTACACAAGATGTTGGTTAATGGTCTGTGGCTAACAGTATGAATATAATTCCAATATTACTTATGTATGTGCAGTGCAAGTCATGGTTTAAAATTAGTAAACTAAGTAAGTGTTAAGGGCTAGTGTTTAAAATGTTATTGTATGAACTGTAAGATTAATAACTAATGTGTTTGTAGTATATTCTGGATTATCTGAAGTATCCCATGTCTTATGGTTGGAGTTGGCAATAGTTCATCATCTGAAGTCCATCGTAATCAACTGAAGTGATGTCTGGCTGGAACTGTCTGCATTTAGTCATCATCACGCAGAGACAAGTAGCAGTGGAGTCCGACACCAAGTGTCCTGTTCATTCAGGACACTACCTTTTCTAGTATTTTTTATATAAATGGGAGATTGTAAATCAGTCACATACATAAATTCATACATACATAGACACACACACACACACACACACACACACACATATCGGTCTATATAAAAGTATCGGTCTATATAAACGGTTTGAGTTTCTTGGGACATGTCCTAAAGATAATGAGGAGTTAATAATATTAAGAAGTTCTGAGATTACAGGGAATACCTCTTTTAAGAGCTGGTAGTATTGAATTTAACATACATTTTGTGGCTTTTGATGTTTCAATAAGTTAACTCTTCATGAACTATGACAGCGAAGGATTGAAGCTGCTCGTGAGGAAAATTTTGTGACACTGTTTTCTGAAAATATCTGCTTCAGTTGAGGCTTTATTCCTAACCAATTTAGTAACAGTACCGAATAAACACTTAGGATTGTTGTGAATATTTTCTACAAGTTTGATAAAATATGCTGACCTGGCAGCTTTAAGTGCCTGTCTGTAGCAAAAGAAACTATCCTACCATGCACCACAAAATACCTCTAATTTTGTATTCTTCCACTTGCGCTCTATTTTCTGAGCTGCTCTCTTGAGAGCATGACTGTGATCAATGTACCATGGTGTGGGAATTTTTTCTTTAATTTGCTTTAATCAAAGGGGGACAACACTATCAAGCATGCTAGAGAAGACTGTATTTAAATGTTCTGTTATTACATCAAGTTCTTCTTGACTTTGTGTCTTATTTAGTATGTAGTATGTATGAGATAGATTTGGAAGATTATTAGTGAAGCTGTTTTTAGTGGTTGAAAGAATAGTTCTACTTGAATGATAGCATGGTGCAGAATGAGTAACATTAGCTGATCCCAGCATACAAGAGACGAGGTAATGATCTGAGATGTCATTGCTCTGTGGCAGAATTTCTATAGTATCAACATCAACTCCATATGACAGAATTAAATCTAGCATATGATTATGGCAATGGGTTGGTCCTGTCACATTCTGTCTGACTCCAAGAGAGTTGAGAATATCGATAAATGCTAATCACAATTTGACATTTTCATTATCTATGTGAATTTTGACGTCACCAACAATTGAAGCTCTATCCACAGTAACTACTAGATCTGATAGCTGATAACATGGGGGAGTAGATTAATTTAAACTTATATATTCATCCGGTTTAAGCCAGGTTTCAGTCAAACTGAGCACATCCAAACGATGATCTGTAATAATTTCATTTATAATTAGTGCTTTGGTTGAAAGAGATCTTATGTTTATTAGCCCTACCTTTATATGATGTTTATCTTCAAATTTATTTTGTTACTTTTTTGTTACCTTAATCCAATTTTTTCTAAATAATTTAGTGAGCCTTGTGTTTGGTAGTTCAGGGAAGAAACACAGTCTCTACAGTTGAAGTCAGAAGTTTACATACACTTAGATTAAAGTCATTAAAACACATTTTTTATGACCCACTGAAAATAATGAAAGAAATAAAAGTTGAAATAAATCATTCTCTCTTCTATTATTCTGACATTTCACATTCTAAAAATAGTGATCCTAACTGACCTAAAACAGTTTTCTATGATTAAATAGCAGGAATTGTGAAAATGTTTATGTATTTAGCTAAGGTGTATGTAAACGTCTGACTTCAACTTTATATGATATCTTGGTGATACAGTCTCTGTGTTATATTTTATATGACCTGTGTGATGTTGGATTAGTCAGTTTGTCTGCTTTCTGACCTGGGCCCCAATGTCACTAGTCAAACAATGTCACTATTAAGTCCATGAGTCAAATTACTAGAGAGGAGAGTGCCACCTTCCCTGGAGGGATGGAGTCCTTCTCAGTTTAGCAGGTCAGTTCTACCCCAAAAACTTGTCCAATTGTATATAAATCCTATGCTATTCTCCGGACACCATTCAGGACATCAAGCCATTCAGTGACACTAATCTAAAATAAACCTTGTCACCATGACAAGCAGGGAGGGGTGTTGACTTTAGGTGCCATTTGGAGCTTCAAAAGTTTGGTCACCACTTACTATCCTTTTAAGATTAATTTTGTAATAATATTAGAGGAACAGTTTTCCCAAAAAGAGCAGCATGAACATTATGAGTAACATCTCATTTTTGTTCCTCTGGGAAAAAAAAAAGAAAAATGAAAAGAAAAAAGTCATACATGTTTCCTTAATTAAACGATATGTGGGTGAACTATTCCTTTAATAAGAATTCTGAATCTTATATTTCAGCCTAAATAAGCAGCATCACTTCTATGCCTTTACCTATGGCATAAGATGTAAAACTTGAAATACTATGTAATTATAAATATAAAAACATATAAGGAATAGTGAAGTTATTTCTCACTTGGTTAGCTGATGTAGATGTTAGTCAGGAGTTAAAATTGCTTTCCATATGTGCACAGTAGGTCTTCAGGCCAGACCACTCCATAATAAACTGGCAGCTCTGGCAGCGCTGCCCCTCAGCTCGTAGTCACTCAGACAGCTGAATTCAGATGTTGCCCTGTAATGAAATGTGACAGCGGGGTGATCCCCGCTGTCACATTTCATCCAGCCATTGTCAGGAACAGAAAGAGGAGTACATCGACGCACTGCAACATGCACATAACATACACTTATGACTTTCCACACTGCAAAAATAATGGTTTAAAATCTAGGTGGTAAACAGTTTATCCTATAATTGTGCTCTGTAGCACATTCTAATCGGTGGGAAGTGTGTGTGTTTGCATTGTGATGCAAGTTGCAGTGATGGCAAGCAATTGAAAAAAAAAAGCTATTCTTTTAACTTAACTTCATTTGTCAGTAGTAGTTGCTGTCAAAATAGTGTAGCCTTTCCAGTAACAAGCTATTTTTTCCAATGTGCAGCAGTGCAGTGTAGAGTGACAAAAAGGCTACATCACCATTTTTATGTCACAATGTATTGTGCACTCAACCAAGTGAGCTGAGGTATTAATCAAACACACTCTTTTTCAATGTAGCGTTGGGAAGGCCAGTACATTTAAATCAATCAGTTCTTTTATTTTCAGTTCATTTCAATTAACCGGTTCCAAAAAAATATGAATTGATTTATTTGGGTCCATGCATGGCTTGTTAGTAGCTAAAACAATTGTTTAAATGTAGCTGTGGCTTAACTACTTGAAATTATGAGTGGTTTCAAAGGAGGTTCATCAGCACTGGTAAGGTACACAACTCACCTCTGACTCGAACATTGAACCTGCAGGTAGCTTTGTTTCCAGCCCGGTCTGAAACCGTATAAGATAATTCATGATTTCCTTCTTGGAAGTGGGTTCCAGATGGTTTTCCTTTCGGTTCAACACTACAACACAAAGAAACAATCTGTCTCTTCCTTACAAAACTAACAATTTTGAAAGTGATATGGTGTGTGTAAAGAAGTTCGCCCTCACGGGCAAAGAAGAGGCGAGGAACCGGCTTGACATATAAATGATAGTTTTAATGGAAAACTCAAAAGACAAACACATAGGACGACAGAAATGTCCGTAAGGATCTCTCTCTCCCGCACCGCCCTCTGCGATCGGCCTTTATCCCTCTCGGTGGCTTGATTAGCCTAATACGGGACCGGACATGTCGAGTCACGACCCGGCCCCGCCCTCCACCGTGCCACAGTGTGATTTAAAGCCCACATGAAATCTCTTGACTTTCTGTCCTGTGTTGAAATATTAATTTCAGTTTGAACAGGAAATATCAAAGGGCTCTTCCCTTTTGCTTTTAAATAGCCAATAGGCTTTTAATTCACAGCCATGAATGATGATTTGCTACTTGTTGGTTGGTTGTAGGGGGAAGGAAATTCTCATTCTAGCATTTGATTGGACAAAACCTGTGTAGTGCTAGATAAGTGATCAATATTTTGGTCCATATTCCCAGAAGAGAAAGATGTACAATTTATCTATCTAGCTAAAAGTGGATTTTGTCAGCGCTTCACTCGTATGTACTGTAGCTAACTTCAAAGCTCACATGAACAAAAAGCCAAACAACTCTAATTTTGATTTTATGAGGGCTTTAAAATGTGCAATTGCATTTGCGTGTGTTTGTAATCAAAATAAGTCTCTTGCTGAAGAGATGTAGAGATTCAAGCAAACTGTTGGCAATCTGCAAACCAAAACTGTAGCATAATATACTGGTGTTTGTATGATACACTGACTCTGTTAGAATGCTGTCCACTGTGTCTTTGCCCTCTGGTGTGTCCCATGTCACTTTGGCAGTGACTTTTCTGGGATCAGCTGTCTTCTCCTTTATATTAGGACACTTAATCACTGGAGGATCCACATCTAAAATAAAAAATAATTAAACAAAAAAAAAAAAAAACACATTTACATCACACACCAAAACCACAAAAAATATTATTCATGTTATTAGTGGGTACTGAATTACTGTTTCACCCACCCCAGCACACACTGTTGCCCCCGCTCCACATTCTGCTGCTTTGGCAGGTGGTGTTGTGGTCTCCACAGAGTGTACTGTATATCCCAGAGAGCAGAAGAATTGGCAGCGTGAGTTGAAGTAGGACCCATCTAAGCATTTAAAACCACCATTAGATGGCATGGCAGTTTAGGACAGTTGCAAACAAAATCAATTCATGAGTTGGTTCAAATGGATTTTAAATGGACAGTTAAGGTATTTAATGTAATTAAAAGGTCACTAGGTAGTATTGAGTAGAGTTGTGTTATAAACAGGTACCATGAAGAGTTCAAGTTATTATTCAAGTAAATGCATTGGTTCAGAAAATTACAATTATATTGCATTTCCATTTATTTGTGCAGCTAGAATTCATTTCCCATTACTCTCATATATATTTTCAAATATACAGTTTGTTTTCAAACATTACAGGACTTTCACACCTAGAACTGAATGAAAAAGCAAAACCACAGATGAAAGTTCTATTCACACCAAGAGCAAAGCTAGATTAATGCAAGATACCACTTGCCTTGCAAAACGCTTGCTTTGTAATCTCAAAAAATTCTTCTTAATTGGTCCACTGAAATGCTTTGGTACCATTCTAATCTTTTTTTGTGGAGTAAATTTGTGGTAAATGTTCATTCTCAATGTAAAAGTGTCTTGAAGGGGGAGTTCACCCAAAAAGGAAAAGTCTCTCATAATTTACTAACCCTCATACCATCCCAGATGTGTATGACTTTATTTATTTTGCAGAACACAAAGATTTTTAAGAAGAATATCTCAGCTTTGTAGTCCATACAATGCAAGTGAATGGTGACCAGACCTTTCAAGCTCCAAAAATCAAATAAAGGAAACATAAAAGTAACCAATACAAATCCAGAGGTTAAATCTTTGTCTTCCAAAGTAATATGATATGTGTGAAACAGTGTATTTTCTTTTACTATAAATATCCACTTCCAAATGAAAGTGGAAATTTATTGTAATAAAGGATTGAAATATTGATTAAGTGATTGCATTCAAAATTATTGCTTCAGAAGACATAATAAACCACTGGATCATTTGGATTACTTTTATGCTGCCTTTATATGTTTTTTGGAGCTTCAAAGGTGTGGTCACCATTCACTTTGAAAGGACCTACAGAGCTGAGATATTCTTCAAATCTTTGTTTTTGTTCAGCAGAAGAAAGAAAGTCATACACATCTGGGATGGCATAAAAGTGAGTAAATGATAAGAGAATTTTAATTTTTGGGTAAACTATCCTTTTAATTTTTTCCAAATTAATTACTTCATCTTCTATCTCAGATGAATCTAATCTCTAGAGATTACACACTTGACCTTTAACTCCTACTTGTAGAACTTGTATGTTAAATTGCAATAAAATCTAGAACTGATTATACACTAATCCTCCTTTTTTAGCATCCAAAGGTAATATTATCTTCTAACTGGGTTGTGTGAATGGCAAAGTCAGACCTCTGCAGGCATATTTTCCTGACCATAGCTTGCTGGCCATACAGAGGATCTCACTGCTGCCGTGCATCTCGTAGCCGGTCTTACATCGGATCTTACACGAGTTCCCAGGACATTCTTATAACGTTCCCCACATGATGACTGGCAGCTGATGTACAGTAACTGGAGCACACCATGGCACGCCTTGAAAAGGGACATACATAATTACACACGTATGCAAACAACTTTAAATACAATGTGAAAGACACCAACTCAAGCTAAAACATAGTTGGCCTAAAAACATCTGGTCTTTTGTACTTACCTTGACACTGCCATCGTCCAGACACACATGGAGGGAAATGTGAAAAAGATAAAGATGGGAATAAAAAAGACACAGCCAGAGGAAGGCCTAAGCAGGCAGCCAGAGGTGTAGTGTCCTCTGTGTGTTCTGAGTATACGTGTTCTGACAGCAGCGCTCATGTGTTAAGTCATGTGGTTGTATAAAGAAAAGTGTGGATTAAAGTAATAAACAGTTCAACCAAAAATGAAAATTCTGTCATCTTTTACTCACTAACTCAAGTTGTTACAAATCCATAAGACTTTCTTTCTTCTTTGGAACACAAAAGGAGATATTTGACAGAATGACAGATTCAGTTGCAAATCACTATCATTGTATCTTTTTTTCAGTGCAAAGTGAATGGTGACTGAGTCTGAATGAATAATATCTCCTTTTGTATTCCACAGAAGAAAGTATGTCATATGGATTTGGAACAAACTGAGAGTAAAAAAAAAAAAGAGAAAATCTTTGAGAGAACATCCCTTTAAGTTGTGGGTAATGTTTTTTTCTTTCTTCAGATCAATAAGTGTGACTACTGTATGTGTGATTGTGTGTGTTCACCTGTGTATCGCACATCTTCATCATCAGTGTATGGCCAGTATCCAGAGCCTGTAAAACAGTTTAGGACAGCACAAGCAAGAAAAAGTTCAGCTCAACTAGGATCGCTATTCTGGGTGACTGTATAGAGCAAGGAAAAACGCACCTTGGCTTCAGTACTGAGTGTCTTGCTGTAATATTACCATTGTTATATGTTCAGCCAACTAGTAGTCAAATAAATCCCAAATAATTATCTTAAAATGGATTCAGGGTTTTCAACCAGGGCAGTAGGCCACCGGGCATCCATGAAGGTTTGTGAAGGAAAAGGTTTTGCCAAGAAAATTTATACATATTTATTTTTCTTAATACATTTATGATGTAATAATTGTAGTTAATGTATTTTTATTATTATTATTATTTTAGTGTGTGTTTTTATTAATGTTCTATTGTTGGTTCTTAAGTTTATTGCATTTATTGACAAATTATGAAATGCAACAATGACCCCTGCAGGTAAAGCAGTGAATTACAGTGGTTAATGCGACATTGCAGTGAGCACGGTCAGCCGCATATAATAACATCACATGCACTACATAAAACAGAAACAGATAGAACAGATGTTGGCATGGCTTCATTCAGAGGCTCATCTAGTATTTTTCTAATTTTACATTGCTTGTTTACATTGATGGTCATGACAGAAGCACCTTCGCATCAGTTATTGTGTAATTAGGGGCCAAGCACCGAAGGTGCGGAGGCACCTATTGTGTCTGTTCCGGTTCTTATTAGGGGCCAAGCACCGAAGGTGCGGAGGCACCTATTGTGTCTGTTCTGGTTCTTATTAGGGGCCAAGCACCGAAGGTGCGGAGGCACCTATTGTGTCTGTTCCGGTTCTTATTAGGGGCCAAGCACCGAAGGTGCGGAGGCACCTATTGTGTCTGTTCCGGTTCTTATTAGGGGCCAAGCACCGAAGGTGCGGAGGCACCTATTGTGTCTGTTCCGGTTCTTATTATTATAAGGGGCCAAGCACCGAAGGTGCGGAGGCACCTATTGTGTCTGTTCCGGTTCTTATTATTATTATTATTATTATTATTATTCCGACTGGGCGTCTATGGCAGCCCATAGAAGCGTATGCGGGAAAGTTGTAATGGTTTGACATTCTGATAGAGGACAGTCCCAACATCAAATTGACCAATTTTGGTGTCTCTAACTCATTCCCTCTAGCGCCACCACCTGTCCAAAGTTTCAAAAATATTATGCTAATAACTTTTGAACCGTAAGGCCTATCAACAAAATTCTTTTTCCTCTGATTCCTGAGCTCATGACGATTCGATTGCACCCTATGATGTCATTTTCCGTCATAAAAAATTTTCCGCCATTTTGAATTGTCCAAAAAACCTACTTTTGCAAACTCGTCCTAGACGGTTTGTCCGATTTTCACCAAAATTGCACCACATCATCTTCAAGCAGTGCCAACAAAAAGTTATGGAAATCAAGTTGATTCGTCAAACCGTTCTCGAAAAACGCACAATCAAATTTTACGTAGAGCTTGCAAAAACAAACGTAAGTCTGTATCTCCGCAACGCTTAATTGTATTCAAACCAAACTTGGTACATGTCATCACAAGCATGACCTGAGGCTACATGCTGCGTTTCGGCACAGCGCCACCTACTGGTCCTGAGATACAGAAAATAGCTATTTTTGTTTATAACTTCTGAACGGTTTGTCCAAAAATCATAAAAGTGGTCTCGTTAGATTCAGGGCATCATGCCGAGTTGACTGATATCCAATTTTCTCAGATCGGTCATTTTGGCTGTCGGCCAATTTGAATTAAGTGCTAAAATGTTGTATTTTTTGAACGCATGAATGAATTGTTACAAAACTCGGTATGGGTCATCAGTAGGATGCCCTGAAGGAGCCAGAGAAGTTTCGAAACAGCGCCACCTAGTGGTAAAATTAAATTTTCAAATGCTTATAACTCTGGCTGGGGTTGACTTATTTTCACTGGAGTCATATTATTAGATTCCTGAATCCTTGCCGAGTCCAACGATACCAGACTTGCCAAGTTTCGGCATATGATTAGTGCAGCGTTGTAATTTAGCGCTTAAAAAACATTTGCGGATATCTTCGAAACCGCTAGTCCGATTGGGACGAAACAACTGTCAGAAGTTTGGAAACATAGGTCGCTGGCAATATGCCAATGCCCAAATCTCAAAATATTGATGGTAAGGGGTAGTAAAATCCAATCAAATTCATGTGTCAGTCATTTTTGACCTGTTTTTTCACATAAATGTCTATAACTCCGAAGCAAATTGAGATATTTTCACCAAAATTGACGCACACATGTATGGGCTCACTCAGAGGACAAATATGGAAATTGTGGTATTGTGCCACTTGGTGGCGCTATAATAGAACAAAACAAAATTACCATTAACATACAATTTTGTGATTAAAATGCTATACTTAACGAATGCATTGGTGTAACATTACGAAACTCAGAATGTGCCATCAGCAGCATGTCCTGAAGGTACTCAAAATATTTTGAGACAGCGCAACCTTTTGGTCAAAAGTTATAACTAAATTTCCAAAAATGCTAATAACATTTGTATAAATTTACCTATTGTAATCACACTGTTCTCAATTGATTCTTTGGGTTTTGCCAAAAACATAGATAACAATTTTCCCATAATCAGCCAAACTTCCTGTCCGCCATCTTGATTTTCATTCAGTGCCTACTTTTTCAAACTCCTCCTAGACCGTTAGGGTTCTGGTTTTCACCAAAATCAAATCGTATCATCTCCAGACCATGCCAACTACAATTTATGGATTTCGTGACGATAGACAAAACTGTTTTTGTAAACTGCTGGATCAAAGCCTACGCATGCTGCCAAAATTACTATTCAGGCTTTATCTCTGCAATGCCTTGATATTTTGACACCAAACTTTATATGTCTCATTGTCACCTCACTCTGACCACACCACATACATTTCATAACTGCACCACCTACTTGTCGAAAGTGATAATAAATTAAATCATATTTTTAGTTAATGTATATGATTTTTCATGCATTTGCCTAAATTCATCTTTACATGTCTTTAAGTGCTATTTGCTGCAGTTGGTCTGACCATTCCAGCCATGTTGGCATGTCTTGTCATCATCAAGTCAATGGAATTTTTTTCAAAATTTTTTGGTCGAAAACCCACAAATGAGGCGTCAAATCGTGCGGATTATTTGGGAATGGTGTCCTATGACTTTTATAATCGATCGGGGGTACGGTGATTGCCCCAGGGGCAAAAAATTGGGCAAAAAATCCCATTGACTTAACATTGCGCCGAACTTTGACGAGTCATAGCTCAGATCGAGGATTTCACAGAGACGTGTGATTAACCAGATTTGAAGAGGCTGACAGGCTCTGTGAGAACATACCTCACAATGGGGTAAAAGTTGCACCCCTGGGGGGCATGAGCTGCCCAAAGTTGCCCCAATGTTAAGTCTATGGTAGATTTTGTATTGAACATAACTCTGGATCACAGTGTCTTAGAGACAAGGGGGCGGGCTCATTTTACTCAGATGACCAATCAGTCTCTCAGGATCATTGTGAAGCTATCAAGCCACGCCCTAGCAACCATTTAGAGCACCTTAGCAACAACTCCCATAGACTTCCATTGAAAGAGATCAAAGGGATATCTCCGGACTGAATTATCATAGAAACACGAGGGTGGTCTCGTTTGACTTGGGGCAGTAAAACAGCCAATCATGAATCCCCTCAACACTTCCTAGCCCCTCCCTAGCAACCATTTTCGAGCACCTTAGCAACCAAAATCCAAAGAGAGATATCTTCCATTCTGAATGTCACAGAGGCATGGGAGTTGGTTTGTATCATTCATACTGACAAGCAGCCATTGGATATTCATCATTGGCAGCTGCCAAGCCACTCCCTAGCAACAATTTGGAGCACCCTAGCAACCACATTTATTGATTTCAATTGAAGTAAGATATCTTCAGATCAGAATGTCCTAGAGACATGATAGTTGCTTTGTTTTAATTGGGTGAGTAATCAGTCTTCATCTTTCATCATGTGAACTACTTAGCCACGCCCTAGCAACCATTTAAAGCACCCTAGCAACAAAACACCATTGACATCCATTCAATATCACTAAGATGTGTATCTTAGGATCAGAATGTCGTAGAGACTTCCGGGTTGACTTATTTCACTCAGGATGGAAAGTAGACTTGATAAATATCACCCTGGTAACTGCCTAGCAACCAAATGGGGTTACCCTAGCAACCAATAAACAAATCACATATCTCTGCACAAGAAAATCACAGAGACTTCCGGGTTGACTTATTTCACTCAGGATGGCACGGAGCATTGTTTGCTGTCACCTTGGTAACTGCCTAGCAACCAGATGGGGTTACCCTAGCAACCAAGAAATAAATCACATATCTCTGCACAAGAAAATCACAGAGACTTCCGGGTTGACTTATTTCACTCAGGATGGCAAGGAGCATTGTTGCCTGTCACCTTGGTAACTGCCTAGCAACCAGATGGGGTTACCCTAGCAACCAAGAAACAAATCACACATCTCTGCACAAGAAAATCACAGAGACTACCGGGTTGACTTATTTCACTCAGGATGGCAAGGAGCATTGTTGGCTGTCACCTTGGTAACTGCCTAGCAACCAGATGGGGTTACCCTAGCAACCAATTAACAAATCACGTATCTCTGAACCAGAAAATCGTAGAGATTCCAGGTTGACTTAATTCAGTCAGGATGGCAAGGAGCATTCTTGGCTGTCACCTTGGTAACTGCCTAGCAACCAGATGGGGTTACCCTAGCAACCAAGAAACAAATCACATATCTCTGTACTAGAAAATCACAGAGACTTCCGGGTTGACTTATTTCAGTCAGGATGGCAAGGAGCATTGTTGCCTGTCACCTTGGTAACTGCCTAGTAACCAGATGGGGTTACCCTAGCAACCAAAAAACAAATCACATATCGCTGCACAAGAAAATCACAGAGACTTCCGGGTTGACTTATTTCACTCAGGAGAGCAAGGAGCATTGTTGGCTGTCACCTTGGTAACTGCCTAGCAACCAGATGGGGTTACCCTAGCAACCAAGAAACAAATCACATATCTCTGTACTACAAAATCGTAGAGACTTCCGGATTGACTTATTTTACTCAGGATGGTAAGTAGCATTGGTGGCTGTCACCTTAGTAACTGCATATCAACCAGATGGGTTTCCCTAGCAACCATGGAACAACACCAATATCTCTGCACCAGAACATCCTACTGTCATGGGGGTGGCCTCTTTCAACTTTGGGCAGTAGGTGGGACATTGTGGTAAGAAATTTTGCCACGGCAAGCACCACTCACATTTTCTTCAGGAAATGTACATTCTAGTTATTATTATTATTCTGAGACTAAATTTCTAAATCTAACTCCTCCTAGAGCTTTTAAGCTACATGCACCAAACTCGGCACAGACCTTCAGACTAATCCCGAATAGTGTGCTATATCTTTTCTAACTAATCGGACTTACGGTTTTCCTAAAAATGACGATCAAAACTCGGAAAAACTCCCATTGATTAACATTGCGGAATGTTCAGAAATTTAAATCCCAACTGACGTTTTCACACACACAGACAAAAAAGGGCCTGTCAGCCCTGCGTCTCTCCCTCTCTCTCTCCCTCAGAGGATTTCTTTTATCAAGCAGCCAATAAGTAATGACCTAAAATCTTCATAGCCACAGTATAGTAGCTTCCAGGTTGACTTGATTCACTCAGTATGGAAAGGAGGCTTGATAAGTATCACCCTGGTAACTGCCTATCAACCAGATGGGGTTACCCTAGCAACCAAATAACAAATCACATATCTCTGCACCAGAAAATCATAGAGACTTCCTGTTTCACTTATTTCACTCAGGATGGAAAGTAGCCTTGATATGTATCACTCTGGTAACTGCCTAGCAACCAGATGTGATTACCCTAGCAACCAAGTAACAAATCACATATCTCTGCAACAGAAAATCAGAGAGACTTCCGGGTTGACTTATTTCACTCAGGATGGAAAGTAGCCTTGATATGTATCACTCTGGTAACTGCCTAGCAACCAGATGTGGTTACCCTAGCAACCAAGTAACAAATCACATATCTTTGAACCAGAACATCGTAGAGACTTAGGGGTTGACATATTTCACACAGGATTGCAAGGAGCCTTATGAGTATCACCTTGGTAACTGCCTAGCAACCAGATGGGGTTACCCTAGCAACCAACTAACAAATCACATATCTCTGCACCAGAAAATCGTAGAGACTTCCTGTTTCACTTATTTCACTCAGGATGGAAAGTAGCCTTGATATGCATCACTCTGGTAACTGCCTAGCAACCAGATTGGGTTACCCTAGCAACCAAGTAACAAATCATATATTTCTGCTCCAGAAAATCGTAGAGACTTCCGGGTTGACTTGATTCACTCAGGATGGAAAGTAGCCTTGATATGTATCACTCTGGTAACTGCCTAGCAACCAGACGGGGTTACCCTAGCAACCAAGTAACAAATCACATATATCTGCACCAGTATATCGTAGAGACTACCTGTTTCACTTATTTCACTCAGGATGGAAAGTAGCCTTGATATGTATCACTCTGGTAACTGCATAGCAACCAGACAGGGTTACCTTAGCAACCAAGTAACAAATCACATATCTTTGAACCAGAACATCGTAGAGACTTAGGGGTTGACATATTTCACACAGGATTGCAAGGAGCCTTATGAGTATCACTTTGGTAACTGCCTAGTAACCAGATGTGTTTACCCTAGCAACCAAGTAACAAGTCACATATCTCTGCACCAGAAAATCATAGAGACATCCTGTTTCACTTATTTCACTCAAGATGGAAAGTAGCCTTGATATATATCACTCTGGTAACTGCCTATCAACCAGATATGGTTACCCTAGCAACCAAGTAACAAATCACATATCTATGCAACAGAAAATCATAGAGACTTCCGGGTTGACTTTATTCACTCAGAATGAAAAGGAGGCTTGATAAGGATCACCCTGGAAACTGCCTAGCAACCAGATTGGGTTACCCTAGCAACCAAGTAAAAAATGATATATCTATCTATCTATCTATCTATCTATCTATCTATCTATCTGATGGTCAATATCTATCTATCTATCTATCTGAGGGTCAATATCTATCTATCTATCTATCTAACTATCTGCGGGTCAATAACTATCTATCTATCTATCTATCTGTGGGTCATACTCTATCTATCTATATCTCAGGGTCAATGACTATCTGTCTATCTATATATCTGACGGTCAATATCTATCTATCTAAGGGTCAATGACTATCTATCTATCTATCTATCTATCTGAGGGTCAATATCTATCTATCTATCTATCTAGCTATCTGCGGGTCAATAACTATCTATCTATCTATCTACCTATCTGTGGTTCATACTCTATCTATCTATATCTCAGGGTCAATGACTATCTATCTATCTATATATCTGACGGTCAATATCTATCTATCTATCTAAGGGTCAATAACTATCAATCTATCTTTCTATCTTTCTATCTATCTATCTATCTATCTATCTGAGGGTCAATATCTATCTATCTATCTGAGGATCAATATCTATCTATCTATCTATCTATCTAATGGTCAATATCTGTCTATCTATCTATCTATCTATCTATCTATCTATCTATCTATCTATCTATCTATCTATCTATCTGATGGTCAATAACAATCTATCTATATATCTATCTGATGGTCAATAACTATCTATCTATCTATCTATCTATCTATCTATCTATCTATCTATCTATCTATCTATCTATCTATCTGAGGGTCAATATCTATCTATCTATCTATCTATCTATCTATCTATCTATGGGTCATACTCTATCTATCTATCTATCTATCTATCTATCTATCTATCTATCTATCTATCTGAGGGTCAATATCTATCTATCTATCTGAGGGTCAATATCTATCTATCTATCTATCTATCTATCTATCTATCTATCTATCTATCTATCTATCTATCTATCTAATCTATTTGATAGACTGAATGGTTTTATAATCTCTAAACTTTGAACTTTGAAAACTACTACTTATAATTACATCAAACTAGAAACCGTAAATCTTCAAACTTTTACAACTACTTCAAACTTTATGCTAGGCTTTCTCAAGCCAACCTAAAGTTTGTACTCAAACTTTTTAATCTAGTTATTATTATTATTCTTCTGAGACTAAATTTCTAAATCTAACTCCTCCTAGAGCTTTTAAGCTACATGCGCCAAACTCGGCACAGACCTTCAGACTAATCCCGAATAGTGTGCTATATCTTTTCTAACTGATCGGACTTACGGTTTTCCTAAAAATGACGATCAAAACTCGGAAAAACTCCCATTGACTTAACATTGCGGAATGTTCAGAAATTTAAATCCCAACTGACATTTTCACACACACAGACAAAAAAGGGCCTGTCAGCCCTGCGTCTCTCCCTCTATCTCACCCTCAGAGGATTTCTTTTATCAAGCAGCCAATAAGTAATGACCTAAAATCTTCATATCCACAGTATTGTAGCATCCAGGTTGACTTTGTTCACTCAGTATGGAAAGGAGGCTTGACAAGTATCACCCTAGTAACTGCATAGTAACCAGACAGGGTTACCCTAGCAACCAAATAACAAATCACATATCTTTGAACCAGAACATCGTAGAGACTTAGGGGTTGACATATTTCACTCAGGATTGCAAGGAGCCTTATGAGTATCACTTTGGTAACTGCCTAGCAACCAGATGGGGTTACCCTAGCAACCAAGTAACAAATCACATATCTCTGCATCAGAAAATCGTAGAGACTTCCGGGTTGACTTGATTCACTCAGGATGGAAAGTAGCCTTGATATGTATCACTCTGGTAACTGCCTAGCAACCAGACGGGGTTACCCTAGCAACCAAGTAACAAATCACATATATCTGCACCAGTATATCGTAGAGACTACCTGTTTCACTTATTTCACTCAGGATGGAAAGTAGCCTTGATATGTATCACTCTGGTAACTGCATAGCAACCAGACAGGGTTACCTTAGCAACCAAGTAACAAATCACATATCTTTGAACCAGAACATCGTAGAGACTTAGGGGTTGACATATTTCACACAGGATTGCAAGGAGCCTTATGAGTATCACTTTGGTAACTGCCTAGTAACCAGATGTGTTTACCCTAGCAACCAAGTAACAAGTCACATATCTCTGCACCAGAAAATCATAGAGACATCCTGTTTCACTTATTTCACTCAAGATGGAAAGTAGCCTTGATATATATCACTCTGGTAACTGCCTATCAACCAGATATGGTTACCCTAGCAACCAAGTAACAAATCACATATCTATGCAACAGAAAATCATAGAGACTTCCGGGTTGACTTTATTCACTCAGAATGAAAAGGAGGCTTGATAAGGATCACCCTGGAAACTGCCTAGCAACCAGATTGGGTTACCCTAGCAACCAAGTAAAAAATGATATATCTATCTATCTATCTATCTATCTATCTATCTATCTGATGGTCAATATCTATCTATCTATCTATCTGAGGGTCAATATCTATCTATCTATCTATCTAACTATCTGCGGGTCAATAACTATCTATCTATCTATCTATCTGTGGGTCATACTCTATCTATCTATATCTCAGGGTCAATGACTATCTGTCTATCTATATATCTGACGGTCAATATCTATCTATCTAAGGGTCAATGACTATCTATCTATCTATCTATCTATCTGAGGGTCAATATCTATCTATCTATCTATCTAGCTATCTGCGGGTCAATAACTATCTATCTATCTATCTACCTATCTGTGGTTCATACTCTATCTATCTATATCTCAGGGTCAATGACTATCTATCTATCTATATATCTGACGGTCAATATCTATCTATCTATCTAAGGGTCAATGACTATCAATCTATCTTTCTATCTTTCTATCTATCTATCTATCTATCTATCTGAGGGTCAATATCTATCTATCTATCTGAGGATCAATATCTATCTATCTATCTATCTATCTAATGGTCAATATCTGTCTATCTATCTATCTATCTATCTATCTATCTATCTATCTATCTATCTGATGGTCAATAACAATCTATCTATATATCTATCTGATGGTCAATAACTATCTATCTATCTATCTATCTATCTATCTATCTATCTATCTATCTATCTATCTGAGGGTCAATATCTATCTATCTATCTATCTATCTATCTATGGGTCATACTCTATCTATCTATCTATCTATCTATCTATCTATCTATCTATCTATCTGAGGGTCAATATCTATCTATCTATCTGAGGGTCAATATCTATCTATCTATCTATCTATCTATCTATCTATCTATCTATCTATCTATCTATCTATCTATCTATCTAATCTATTTGATAGACTGAATGGTTTTATAATCTCTAAACTTTGAACTTTGAAAACTACTACTTATAATTACATCAAACTAGAAACCGTAAATCTTCAAACTTTTACAACTACTTCAAACTTTATGCTAGGCTTTCTCAAGCCAACCTAAAGTTTGTACTCAAACTTTTTAATCTAGTTATTATTATTATTCTTCTGAGACTAAATTTCTAAATCTAACTCCTCCTAGAGCTTTTAAGCTACATGCGCCAAACTCGGCACAGACCTTCAGACTAATCCCGAATAGTGTGCTATATCTTTTCTAACTGATCGGACTTACGGTTTTCCTAAAAATGACGATCAAAACTCGGAAAAACTCCCATTGACTTAACATTGCGGAATGTTCAGAAATTTAAATCCCAACTGACATTTTCACACACACAGACAAAAAAGGGCCTGTCAGCCCTGCGTCTCTCCCTCTATCTCACCCTCAGAGGATTTCTTTTATCAAGCAGCCAATAAGTAATGACCTAAAATCTTCATATCCACAGTATTGTAGCATCCAGGTTGACTTTGTTCACTCAGTATGGAAAGGAGGCTTGACAAGTATCACCCTAGTAACTGCATAGTAACCAGACAGGGTTACCCTAGCAACCAAATAACAAATCACATATCTTTGAACCAGAACATCGTAGAGACTTAGGGGTTGACATATTTCACTCAGGATTGCAAGGAGCCTTATGAGTATCACTTTGGTAACTGCCTAGCAACCAGATGGGGTTACCCTAGCAACCAAGTAACAAATCACATATCTCTGCATCAGAAAATCGTAGAGACTTCCGGGTTGACTTGATTCACTCAGGATGGAAAGTAGCCTTGATATGTATCACTCTAGTAACTGCCTAGCAACCAGACGGGGTTACCCTAGCAACCAAGTAACAAATCACATATATCTGCACCAGTATATCGTAGAGACTACCTGTTTCACTTATTTCACTCAGGATGGAAAGTAGCCTTGATATGTATCACTCTGGTAACTGCATAGCAACCAGACAGGGTTACCTTAGCAACCAAGTAACAAATCACATATCTTTGAACCAGAACATCGTAGAGACTTAGGGGTTGACATATTTCACACAGGATTGCAAGGAGCCTTATGAGTATCACTTTGGTAACTGCCTAGTAACCAGATGTGTTTACCCTAGCAACCAAGTAACAAGTCACATATCTCTGCACCAGAAAATCATAGAGACATCCTGTTTCACTTATTTCACTCAAGATGGAAAGTAGCCTTGATATATATCACTCTGGTAACTGCCTATCAACCAGATATGGTTACCCTAGCAACCAAGTAACAAATCACATATCTATGCAACAGAAAATCATAGAGACTTCCGGGTTGACTTTATTCACTCAGAATGAAAAGGAGGCTTGATAAGGATCACCCTGGAAACTGCCTAGCAACCAGATTGGGTTACCCTAGCAACCAAGTAAAAAATGATATATCTATCTATCTATCTATCTATCTATCTATCTATCTGATGGTCAATATCTATCTATCTATCTATCTGAGGGTCAATATCTATCTATCTATCTATCTAACTATCTGCGGGTCAATAACTATCTATCTATCTATCTATCTGTGGGTCATACTCTATCTATCTATATCTCAGGGTCAATGACTATCTGTCTATCTATATATCTGACGGTCAATATCTATCTATCTAAGGGTCAATGACTATCTATCTATCTATCTATCTATCTATCTGAGGGTCAATATCTATCTATCTATCTATCTAGCTATCTGCGGGTCAATAACTATCTATCTATCTATCTACCTATCTGTGGTTCATACTCTATCTATCTATATCTCAGGGTCAATGACTATCTATCTATCTATATATCTGACGGTCAATATCTATCTATCTATCTAAGGGTCAATGACTATCAATCTATCTTTCTATCTTTCTATCTATCTATCTATCTATCTATCTGAGGGTCAATATCTATCTATCTATCTGAGGATCAATATCTATCTATCTATCTATCTAATGGTCAATATCTGTCTATCTATCTATCTATCTATCTATCTATCTATCTATCTATCTGATGGTCAATAACAATCTATCTATATATCTATCTGATGGTCAATAACTATCTATCTATCTATCTATCTATCTATCTATCTATCTATCTATCTATCTGAGGGTCAATATCTATCTATCTATCTATCTATCTATCTATCTATCTATGGGTCATACTCTATCTATCTATCTATCTATCTATCTATCTATCTATCTGAGGGTCAATATCTATCTATCTATCTGAGGGTCAATATCTATCTATCTATCTATCTATCTATCTATCTATCTATCTATCTATCTATCTATCTATCTATCTATCTATCTAATCTATTTGATAGACTGAATGGTTTTATAATCTCTAAACTTTGAACTTTGAAAACTACTACTTATAATTACATCAAACTAGAAACCGTAAATCTTCAAACTTTTACAACTACTTCAAACTTTATGCTAGGCTTTCTCAAGCCAACCTAAAGTTTGTACTCAAACTTTTTAATCTAGTTATTATTATTATTCTTCTGAGACTAAATTTCTAAATCTAACTCCTCCTAGAGCTTTTAAGCTACATGCGCCAAACTCGGCACAGACCTTCAGACTAATCCCGAATAGTGTGCTATATCTTTTCTAACTGATCGGACTTACGGTTTTCCTAAAAATGACGATCAAAACTCGGAAAAACTCCCATTGACTTAACATTGCGGAATGTTCAGAAATTTAAATCCCAACTGACATTTTCACACACACAGACAAAAAAGGGCCTGTCAGCCCTGCGTCTCTCCCTCTATCTCACCCTCAGAGGATTTCTTTTATCAAGCAGCCAATAAGTAATGACCTAAAATCTTCATATCCACAGTATTGTAGCATCCAGGTTGACTTTGTTCACTCAGTATGGAAAGGAGGCTTGACAAGTATCACCCTAGTAACTGCATAGTAACCAGACAGGGTTACCCTAGCAACCAAATAACAAATCACATATCTTTGAACCAGAACATCGTAGAGACTTAGGGGTTGACATATTTCACTCAGGATTTCAAGGAGCCTTATGAGTATCACTTTGGTAACTGCCTAGCAACCAGATGGGGTTACCCTAGCAACCAAGTAACAAATCACATATCTCTGCACCAGAAAATCGTAGAGACTTCCTGTTTCACTTATTTCACTCAGGATGGAAAGTAGCCTTGATATGTATCACTCTGGTAACTGCCTAGCAACCAGATGTGGTTACCCTAGCAACCAAATAACAAATCACATATCTTTGAACCAGAACATCGTAGAGACTTATGGGTTGACATATTTCACACAGGATTGCAAGGAGCCTTATGAGTATCACCTTGGTAACTGCCTAGCAACCAGATGGGGTTACCCTAGCAACCAAGTAACAAATCACATTTCTCTGCACCAGAAAATCATAGAGACTTTCTGTTTCACTTATTTCACTCAGGATGGAAAGTAGCCTTGATATGTATCACTCTGGTAACTGCCTAGAAACCAGATGCGGTTACCCTAGCAACCAAGTAACAAATCACATATCTCTGCAACAGAAAATCGTAGAGACTTCCGGGTTGACATAATTCACTCAGGATGTAAAGGAGGCTTGATAAGTATCACCCTGGTAACTGCATAGCAACCAGATGGGGTTACCCTAGCAACCAAGTAACAAATAATATATCTCTTCACCAGAAAATCGTAGAGACTTCCTGTTTGACTTATTTTACTCAGGATAGCAAGGAGTCTTGAAAAGTATCACTCTGGTAACTGCCTAGCAACGACAAGGGCTTACCCTAGCAACCAAGTAACAAATCACATAACTCTGCACCAGAAAATCGTAGAGACTTCCTGTTTCACTTATTTTACTCAAGATGGAAAGTAGCCTTGATATATATCACTCTGGTAACTGCCTAGCAACCAGATGCGGTTACCCTAGCAACCAAGTAACAAATCACATATCTTTGAACCAGAAAATCGTAGAGACTTAGGGGTTGACATATTTCACACAGGATTGCAAGGAGCCTTATGAGTATTACTTTGGTAACTGCCTAGCAACCAGATGGGGTTACCCTAGCAACCAAGTAACAAATCACATATCACTGCACCAGAAAATCGTATAGACTTCCTGTTTGAATTATTTCACTCAGAATGGAAAGTAGCCTTGATAAGGATCACTCTGGTAACTGCCTATCAACCAGATATGGTTACCCTAGCAACCAAGTAACAAATTACATATCTATGCAACAGAAAATCGTAGAGACTTCTGCGTTGACTTTATTCACTCAGAATGAAAAGGAGGCTTGATAAGGATCACCCTGGAAACTGCCTAGCAACCAGATTGGGTTACCCTAGCAACCAAGTAAAAAATAATATATCTATCTATCTATCTGTCTATCTGTCTATCTATCTTTCTGAGGGTCAATATCTATCTATCTATCTATCTATCTATCTATCTGAGGGTCAATAACTATCTATCTATCTATCTGTGGGTCATACTCTATCTATCTATCTATCTATCTATCTATTTATATATCTATGGGTCAATGACTATCTATCTATCTATCTATCTATCTATCTATCTCTCTCTCTCTTTCTGAGGGTCAATATCTATCTATCTATCTATCTATCTATCTATCTATCTATCTATTTATCTATCTGAGGGTCAATATCTATCTATCTATCTATCTATCTATCTATCTATTTGATAGACTGAATGGTTTTATAATCTCTAAACTTTGAACTTTGAAAACTACTACTTATAATTACATCAAACTAAAAACCTTAAATCTTCAAACTTTTACAACTACTTCAAACTTTATGCTAGGCTTTCTCAAGCCAACCTAAAGTTTGTACTCAAACTTTTTAATCTAGTTAGGTTGGCTTGAGAAAGCCAACTTACTGAAATCCTATTTAAACTTATTAGGTTGGCTTGAGAAAGCCAACTTACTGAAATCCTATTTAAACTTATTATTATTATTATTATTATTCTGAGACTAAATTTCTAAATGTAACTCCTCCTAGAGCTTTTAAGCTACATGCACCAAACTCGGCACAGACCTTCAGACTAATCCCGAATAGTGTGCTATATCTTTTCTAACTGATCGGACTTACGGTTTTCCTAAAAATGACGATCAAAACTCGGAAAAACTCCCATTGATTAACATTGCGGAATGTTCAGAAATTTAAATCCCAACTGACGTTTTCACACACACAGGCAAAAAAGGGCCTGTCAGCCCTGCGTCTCTCCCTCTCTCTCTCCCTCAGAGGATTTCTTTTATCAAGCAGCCAATAAGTAATGACCTAAAATCTTCATAGCCACAGTATAGTAGCTTCCAGGTTGACTTGATTCACTCAGTATGGAAAGGAGGCTTGATAAGTATCACCCTGGTAACTGCCTAGCAACCAGATGGGGTTACCCTAGCAACCAACTAACAAATTACATATCTCTGCACCAGAAAATCGTAGAGACTTCCTGTTTCACTTATTTCACTCAGGATGGAAAGTAGCCTTGATATGTATCACTCTGGTAACTGCCTAGCAACCAGATGTGATTACCCTAGCAACCAAGTAACAAATCACATATCTCTGCAACAGAAAATCAGAGAGACTTCCGGGTTGACTTATTTCACTCAGGATGGAAAGTAGCCTTGATATGTATCACTCTGGTAACTGCCTAGCAACCAGACGGGGTTACCCTAGCAACCAAGTAACAAATCACATATATCTGCACCAGAAAATCGTAGAGACTTCCTGTTTCACTTATTTCACTCAGGATGGAAAGTAGCCTTGATATGTATCACTCTGGTAACTGCCTAGCAACCAGATGTGATTACCCTAGCAACCAAGTAACAAATCACATATCTCTGCAACAGAAAATCAGAGAGACTTCCGGGTTGACTTATTTCACTCAGGATGGAAAGTAGCCTTGATATGTATCACTCTGGTAACTGCCTAGCAACCAGATGTGATTACCCTAGCAACCAAGTAACAAATCACATATCTCTGCATCAGAAAATCATAGAGACTTCCGGATTGACTTGATTCACTCAGGATGGAAAGTAGCCTTGATATGTATCACTCTGGTAACTGCCTAGCAACCAAATGGGGTTACCCTAGCAACCAAGTAACAAATCACATATATCTGCACCAGAAAATCGTAGAGACTTCCTGTTTCACTTATTTCACTCAGGATGGAAAGTAGCCTTGATATGTATCACTCTGGTAACTGCCTAGCAACCAGATGTGATTACCCTAGCAACCAAGTAACAAATCACAAATCTCTGCAACAGAAAATCAGAGAGACTTCCGGGTTGACTTATTTCACTCAGGATGGAAAGTAGCCTTGATATGTATCACTCTGATAACTGCCTAGCAACCAGATGTGATTACCCTAGCAACCAAGTAACAAATCACATATCTCTGCACCAGAAAATCGTAGAGACTTCCTGTTTCACTTATTTCACTCAGGATGGAAAGTAGCCTTGATATGTATCACTCTGGTAACTGCCTAGCAACCGTATGTGGTTACCCTAGCAACCAAGTAACAAATCACATATCTCTGCAACAGAAAATCATAGAGACTTCCTGTTTCACTTATTTCACTCAGGATGGAAAGTAGGCTTGATATGTATCACTCTGGTAACTGCATAGCAACCAGATGTGGTTACCCTAGCAACCAAGTAACAAATCACATATCTTTGAACCAGAACATCGTAGAGACTTAGGGGTTGACATATTTCACACAGGATGGAAAGTAGCCTTGATATGCATCACTCTGGTAACTGCCTAGCAACCAGATGGGTTACCCTAGCAACCAAATAACAAATCATATATTTCTGCACCAGAAAATCGTACAGACATCTGGGTTGACTTAATTCACTCAGGATGGAAAGGAGGCTTGATAAGTATCACCCTGGTAACTGCATAGCAACCAGACAGGGTTACCCTAGCAACCAAATAACAAATCACATATCTCTGCACCAGAAAATCATACAGACTTGCGGGTTGACTTTATTCACTCAGGATGGAAAGGAGGCTTGACAAGTTATCACCCTGGTAACTGCATAGCAACCAGACAGGGTTACCCTAGCAACCAAGTAATAAATCACATATCTTTGAACCAAAACTTCGTAGAGACTTATTGGTTGACATATTTCACACAGGATTGCAAGGAGCCTTATGAGTAACACTTTGGTAACTGCCTAGCAACCAGATGGGGATAGCCTAGCAACCAAGTTACAAATCACATATCTATTTAACAGAAAATCGTAGAGACTTCCGGGTTGACTTATTTCACTCATGATGGAAAGTAGCCTTGATATGTATTACTCTGGTAACTGCCTAGCAACCAGATGGGGTTACCATAGCAACCAAGTAACAAATTACATATCTCTGCACCAGAACAACATAAAGACTTCTGGTTTTGTTCATGGGACTCAGGGTAGCAAGGATCTATCTATCTATCTGTCTGTCTGTCTGTCTATTTATCAGTCTATCTATATCTATCTTTCGAACTGTCTATCTATCTGAGGGTTAATATCTATCTATCTATCTATCTATCTATCTATCTATCTGAGGGTCAATATCTATCTATCTATCTATCTATCTATCTATCTGAGGGTCAATATCTATCTATCTATCTATCTATCTATCTATCTATCTGAGGGTCAATATCTATCTATCTATCTATCTATCTGAGGGTCAATATCTATCTATCTATCTATCTATCTATCTGAGGGTCAATATCTATCTATCTATCTATCTATCTATCTATCTATCTGAGGGTCAATAACTATCTATCTATCTATCTGTGGGTCATACTCTATCTATCTATATCTCAGGGTCTATGACTATCTATCTACCTATATAGATCTGACGGTCAATATCTATCTATCTATCTAAGGGTCAATGACTATCTATCTATCTATCTGAGGGTCAATATCTATCTATCTATCTGAGGATCAATATCTATCTATCTATCTATCTATCTATCTATCTATCTATCTATCTATCTGTCTATCTGATGGTCAATAACTCTATCTATCTATCTGATGGTCAATATCTATCTATCTATCTATCTATCTATCTATCTATCTATCTATCTGTGGGTCATACTCTATCTATCTATCTATCTATCTATCTATCTATCTATCTATCTGTGGGTCATACTCTATCTATCTATCTATCGATCTATCTATCTGATGGTCAATATCTATCTATCTATCTATCTGTGGGTCATACTCTATCTATCTATCTATCTATCTATCTATCTGAGGGTCAATATCTATCTATCTATCTATCTATATATCTATCTATCTATCTATCTATCTGTGGGTCATACTCTATCTATCTATCTATCTATCTATCTATCTATCTATCGATCTATCTATCTGATGGTCAATATCTATCTATCTATCTATCTATCTATCTATCTATCTATCTATCTATCTATCTATCTATCTGTGGGTCATACTCTACCTATCTATCTATCTATCTATCTATCTATCTATCTATCTATCTATCTATCTATCTATCTATCTATCTATCTATCTAATCTATTTGATAGACTGAATGGTTTTATAATCTCTAAACTTTGAACTTTGAAAACTACTACTTATAATTACATCAAACTAGAAACCGTAAATCTTCAAACTTTTACAACTACTTCAAACTTTATGCTAGGCTTTCTCAAGCCAACCTAAAGTTTGTACTCAAACTTTTTAATCTAGTTATTATTATTATTCTTCTGAGACTAAATTTCTAAATGTAACTCCTCCTAGAGCTTTTAAGCTACATGCACCAAACTCGGCACAGACCTTCAGACTAATCCCGAATAGTGTGCTATATCTTTTCTAACAGATCGGACTTACGGTTTTCCTAAAAATGACGATCAAAACTCGGAAAAACTCCCATTGATTAACATTGCGGAATGTTCAGAAATTTAAATCCCAACTGACGTTTTCACACACACAGACGAAAAAGGGCCTGTCAGCCCTGCGTCTCTCCCTCTCTCTCTCCCTCAGAGGATTTCTTTTATCAAGCAGCCAATAAGTAATGACCTAAAATCTTCATAGCCACAGTATAGTAGCTTCCAGGTTGACTTGATTCACTCAGTATGGAAAGGAGGCTTGATAAGTATCACCCTGGTAACTGCATAGCAACCAGACAGGGTTACCCTAGCAACCAAATAACAAATCACATATTTCTGCACCAGAAAATCATACAGACATCCTGTTTCACTTATTTCACTCAGGATGGAAAGTAGCCTTGATATGTATCACTCTGGTAACTGCCTAGCAACCAGATGGGGTTACCCTAGCAACCAAGTAACAAATCACATATCTCTGCACCAGAAAATCATACAGACTTCCTGTTTCACTTATTTCACTCAGGATGGAAAGTAGCCTTGATATGTATCACTCTGGTAACTGCCTAGCAACCAGATGGGGTTACCCTAGCAACCAAGTAACAAATCACATATCTCTGCAACAGAAAATCAAAGAGACTTCCGGGTTGACTTATTTCACTCAGGATGGAAAGCAGCCTTGATATGTATCACTCTGGTAACTGCCTAGCAACCAGATGTGATTACCCTAGCAACCAAGTAACAAATCACATATCTCTGCAACAGAAATTCATAGAGACTTCCGGGTTGACTTAATTCACTCAGGATGGAAAGTAGCCTTGATATGTATCACTCTGGTAACTGCCTAGCAACCAGACGGGGTTACCCTAGCAACCAAGTAACAAATCACATATCTCTGCACCAGAAAATCGTAGAGACTACCTGTTTCACTTATTTCACTCAGGATGGAAAGTAGCCTTGATATGTATCACTCTGGTAACTGCATAGCAACCAGACAGGGTTACCTTAGCAACCAAGTAACAAATCACATATCTTTGAACCAGAACATCGTAGACACTTAGGGGTTGACATATTTCACACAGGATTGCAAGGAGCCTTATGAGTATCACTTTGGTAACTGCCTAGCAACCAGATGTGTTTACCCTAGCAACCAAGTAACAAATCACATATCTCTGCACCAGAAAATCATAGAGACTTCCTGTTTCACTTATTTCACTCAGGATGGAAAGTAGCCTTGATATGTATCCCTCTGGTAACTGCCTAGCAACCAGATGCGATTACCCTAGCAACCAAGTAACAAATCACATATCTTTGAACCAGAACATCGTAGAGACTTAGGGGTTAACATATTTCACACAGGATTGCAAGGAGCCTTGATATGTATAACTCTGGTAACTGCCTAGCAACCAGACGGGGTTACCTTAGCAACCAAGTAACAAATCACATATATCTGCACCAGAAAATCATAGAGACTTCCTGTTTCACTTATTTCACTCAGGATGGAAAGTAGCCTTGATATGTATCACTCTGGTAACTGCCTAGCAACCAGATGTGATTACCCTAGCAACCAAGTAACAAATCACATATCTCTGCAACAGAAAATCAGAGAGACTTCCGGGTTGACTTATTTCACTCAGGATGGAAAGTAGCCTTGATATGTATCACTCTGGTAACCGCCTAGCAACCAGATGTGATTACCCTAGCAACCAAGTAACAAATCACATATCTCTGCATCAGAAAATCATAGAGACTTCCGGGTTGACTTGATTCACTCAGGATGGAAAGTAGCCTTGATATGTATCACTCTGGTAACTGCCTAGCAACCAGACGGGGTTACCCTAGCAACCAAGTAACAAATCACATATATCTGCACCAGTATATCGTAGAGACTACCTGTTTCACTTATTTCACTCAGGATGGAAAGTAGCCTTGATATGTATCACTCTGGTAACTGCATAGCAACCAGACAGGGTTACCTTAGCAACCAAGTAACAAATCACATATCTTTGAACCAGAACATCGTAGAGACTTAGGGGTTGACATATTTCACACAGGATTGCAAGGAGCCTTATGAGTATCACTTTGGTAACTGCCTAGTAACCAGATGTGATTACCCTAGCAACCAAGTAACAAATCACATATCTCTGCAACAGAAATTCATAGAGACTTCCGGGTTGACTTAATTCACTCAGGATGGAAAGTAGCCTTGATATGTATCACTCTGGTAACTGCCTAGCAACCAGACGGGGTTACCCTAGCAACCAAGTAACAAATCACATATCTCTGCACCAGAAAATCGTAGAGACTACCTGTTTCACTTATTTCACTCAGGATGGAAAGTAGCCTTGATATGTATCACTCTGGTAACTGTATAGCAACCAGACAGGGTTACCTTAGCAACCAAGTAACAAATCACATATCTTTGAACCAGAACATCGTAGACACTTAGGGGATGACATATTTCACACAGGATTGCAAGGAGCCTTATGAGTATCACTTTGGTAACTGCCTAGCAACCAGATGTGTTTACCCTAGCAACCAAGTAACAAATCACATATCTCTGCACCAGAAAATCATAGAGACTTCCTGTTTCACTTATTTCACTCAGGATGGAAAGTAGCCTTGATATGTATCCCTCTGGTAACTGCCTAGCAACCAGATGCGATTACCCTAGCAACCAAGTAACAAATCACATATCTTTGAACCAGAACATCGTAGAGACTTAGGGGTTAACATATTTCACACAGGATTGCAAGGAGCCTTGATATGTATCACTCTGGTAACTGCCTAGCAACCAGACGGGGTTACCTTAGCAACCAAGTAACAAATCACATATATCTGCACCAGAAAATCATAGAGACTTCCTGTTTCACTTATTTCACTCAGGATGGAAAGTAGCCTTGATATGTATCACTCTGGTAACTGCCTAGCAACCAGATGTGATTACCCTAGCAACCAAGTAACAAATCACATATCTCTGCAACAGAAAATCAGAGAGACTTCCGGGTTGACTTATTTCACTCAGGATGGAAAGTAGCCTTGATATGTATCACTCTGGTAACCGCCTAGCAACCAGATGTGATTACCCTAGCAACCAAGTAACAAATCACATATCTCTGCATCAGAAAATCATAGAGACTTCCGGGTTGACTTGATTCACTCAGGATGGAAAGTAGCCTTGATATGTATCACTCTGGTAACTGCCTAGCAACCAGACGGGGTTACCCTAGCAACCAAGTAACAAATCACATATATCTGCACCAGTATATCGTAGAGACTACCTGTTTCACTTATTTCACTCAGGATGGAAAGTAGCCTTGATATGTATCACTCTGGTAACTGCATAGCAACCAGACAGGGTTACCTTAGCAACCAAGTAACAAATCACATATCTTTGAACCAGAACATCGTAGAGACTTAGGGGTTGACATATTTCACACAGGATTGCAAGGAGCCTTATGAGTATCACTTTGGTAACTGCCTAGTAACCAGATGTGTTTACCCTAGCAACCAAGTAACAAGTCACATATCTCTGCACCAGAAAATCATAGAGACATCCTGTTTCACTTATTTCACTCAAGATGGAAAGTAGCTTTGATATATATCACTCTGGTAACTGCCTATCAACCAGATATGGTTACCCTAGCAACCAAGTAACAAATCACATATCTATGCAACAGAAAATCATAGAGACTTCCGGGTTGACTTTATTCACTCAGAATGAAAAGGAGGCTTGATAAGGATCACCCTGGAAACTGCCTAGCAACCAGATTGGGTTACCCTAGCAACCAAGTAAAAAATGATATATCTATCTATCTATCTATCTATCTATCTATCTGATGGTCAATATCTATCTATCTATCTATCTGAGGGTCAATATCTATCTATCTATCTATCTAACTATCTGCGGGTCAATAACTATCTATCTATCTATCTATCTGTGGGTCATACTCTATCTATCTATATCTCAGGGTCAATGACTATCTGTCTATCTATATATCTGACAGTCAATATCTATCTATCTAAGGGTCAATGACTATCTATCTATCTATCTATCTATCTGAGGGTCAATATCTATCTATCTATCTATCTAGCTATCTGCGGGTCAATAACTATCTATCTATCTATCTACCTATCTGTGGTTCATACTCTATCTATCTATATCTCAGGGTCAATGACTATCTATCTATCTATATATCTGACGGTCAATATCTATCTATCTATCTAAGGGTCAATGACTATCAATCTATCTTTCTATCTTTCTATCTATCTATCTATCTATCTGAGGGTCAATATCTATCTATCTATCTAAGGATCAATATCTATCTATCTATCTATCTATCTATCTAATGGTCAATATCTGTCTATCTATCTATCTATCTATCTATCTATCTATCTATCTATCTATCTATCTGATGGTCAATAACAATCTATCTATATATCTATCTGATGGTCAATAACTATCTATCTATCTATCTATCTATCTATCTATCTATCTATCTGAGGGTCAATATCTATCTATCTATCTATCTATCTATCTATGGGTCATACTCTATCTATCTATCTATCTATCTATCTATCTATCTATCTATCTGAGGGTCAATATCTATCTATCTATCTGAGGGTCAATATCTATCTATCTATCTATCTATCTATCTATCTATCTATCTATCTAATCTATTTGATAGACTGAATGGTTTTATAATCTCTAAACTTTGAACTTTGAAAACTACTACTTATAATTACATCAAACTAGAAACCGTAAATCTTCAAACTTTTACAACTACTTCAAACTTTATGCTAGGCTTTCTCAAGCCAACCTAAAGTTTGTACTCAAACTTTTTAATCTAGTTAATATTATTATTATTCTGAGACTAAATTTCTAAATGTAACTCCTCCTAGAGCTTTTAAGCTACATGCACCAAACTCGGCACAGACCTTCAGACTAATCCCGAATAGTGTGCTATATCTTTTCTAACTGATCGGACTTACGGTTTTCCTAAAAATGACGATCAAAACTCGGAAAAACTCCCATTGATTAACATTGCGGAATGTTCAGAAATTTAAATCCCAACTGACGTTTTCACACACACAGACGAAAAAGGGCCTGTCAGCCCTGCATCTCTCCCTCTCTCTCTCCCTCAGAGGATTTCTTTTATCAAGCAGCCAATAAGTAATGACCTAAAATCTTCATAGCCACAGTATAGTAGCTTCCAGGTTGACTTGATTCACTCAGTATGGAAAGGAGGCTTGATAAGTATCACCCTGGTAACTGCATAGCAACCAGACAGGGTTACCCTAGCAACCAAATAACAAATCACATATTTCTGCACCAGAAAATCATACAGACTTCCTGTTTCACTTATTTCACTCAGGATGGAAAGTAGCCTTGATATGTATCACTCTGGTAACTGCCTAGCAACCAGATGGGGTTACCCTAGCAACCAAGTAACAAATCACATATCTCTGCACCAGAAAATCATACAGACTTCCTGTTTCACTTATTTCACTCAGGATGGAAAGTAGCCTTGATATGTATCACTCTGGTAACTGCCTAGCAACCAGATGGGGTTACCCTAGCAACCAAGTAACAAATCACATATCTCTGCACCAGAAAATCGTAGTGACTTCCTGTTTCACTTATTTCACTCAAGATGGAAAGTAGCCTTGATATGTATCACTCTGGTAACTGCCTAGCAACCAGATGTGATTACCCTAGCAACCAAGTAACAAATCACATATCTCTGCAACAGAAAATCAGAGAGACTTCCGGGTTGACTTATTTCACTCAGGATGGAAAGTAGCCTTGATATGTATCACTCTGGTAACTGCCTAGCAACCAGATGTGATTACCCTAGCAACCAAGTAACAAATCACATATCTCTGCAACAGAAAATCAGAGAGACTTCCGGGTTGACTTTATTCACTCAGGATGGAAAGTAGCCTTGATATGTATCACCCTGGTAACTGCCTAGCAACCAGACGGGGTTACCCTAGCAACCAAGTAACAAATCACATATCTCTGCACCAGAAAATCGTAGAGACTACCTGTTTCACTTATTTCACTCAGGATGGAAAGTAGCCTTGATATGTATCACTCTGGTAACTGCCTAGCAACCAGATGTGATTACCCTAGCAACCAAGTAACAAATCACATATCTCTGCAACAGAAAATCAGAGAGACCTCCGGGTTGACTTATTTCACTCAGGATGGAAAGTAGCCTTGATATGTATCACTCTGGTAACTGCCTAGCAACCAGATGTGATTACCCTAGCAACCAAGTAACAAATCACATATCTCTGCAACAGAAAATCATAGAGACTTCCGGGTTGACTTTATTCACTCAGGATGGAAAGTAGCCTTGATATGTATCACTCTGGTAACTGCCTAGCAACCAGACGGGGTTACCCTTGCAACCAAGTAACAAATCACATATATCTGCACCAGAAAATCGTAGAGACTTCCTGTTTCACTTATTTCACTCAGGATGGAAAGTTGCTTTATGAGTATCACCTTGGTAACTGCCTAGCAACCAGATGGGGTTACCCTATCAACCAACTAACAAATCACATATCTCTGCACCAGAAAATCGTAGAGACTTCCTGTTTCACTTATTTCACTCAGGATGGAAAGTAGCCTTGATATGCATCACTCTGGTAACTGCCTAGCAACCAGATTGGGTTACCCTAGCAACCAAGTAACAAATCAATAACTATCTATCTATCTATCTGTGGGTCATACTCTATCTATCTATATCTCAGGGTCAATGACTATCTATCTATCTATATATCTGACGGTCAATATCTATCTATCTATCTAAGGGTCAATGACTATATATCTATCTATCTATCTATCTATCTATCTATCTATCTATCTATCTATCTATCTGAGGGTCAATATCTATCTATCTATCTATCTATCTATCTATCTATCTAACTATCTGCGGGTCAATAACTATGTATCTATCTATCTATCTATCTATCTATCTATGGTTCATACTCTATCTATCTATATCTCAGGGTCAATGACTATCTATCTATCTATATATCTGATGGTCAATATCTATCTATCTATCTAAGGGTCAATGACTATCAATCAATCAATCTATCTATCTATCTATCTATCTATCTATCTGATGGTCAATAACTATCTATCTATCTATCTATCTATCTATCTATCTGATGGTCAATAACTATCTATCTATCTATCTATCTATCTATCTATCTATCTATCTGATGGTCAATAACTATCTATCTATCTATCTTTCTATCTATCTATCTGTGGGTCATACTCTATCTATCTATCTATCTATCTATCTATCTATCTATCTATCTGAGGGTCAATATCTATCTATCTATCTATCTATCTATCTATCTATCTGAGGGTCAATATCTATCTATCTATCTATCTATCTATCTGAGGGTCAATATCTATCTATCTATCTATCTATCTATCTATCTATCTATCTATCTATCTATCTATTCTATTTGATAGACTGAATAATTTTATAATCTCTAAACTTTGAACTTTGAAAATTACTACTAATAATTACATCAAACTAGAAACCGTAAATCTTCAAACTTTTACAACTACTTCAAACTTTATGCTAGGCTTTCTCAAGCCAACCTAAAGTTTGTACTCAAACTTTTTAATCTAGTTATTATTATTATTATTCTGAGACTAAATTTCTAAATCTAACTGCTCCTAGAGCTTTTAAGCTACATGCACCAAACTCGGCACAGACCTTCAGACTAATCCCGAATAGTGTGCTATATCTTTTCTAACTGATCGGACTTACAGTTTTCCTAAAAATGACGATCAAAACTCGGAAAAACTCCCATTGACTTAACATTGCGGAATGTTCAGAAATTTAAATCCCAACTGACATTTTCACACACACAGACAAAAAAGGGCCTGTCAGCCCTGCGTCTCTCCCTCTCTCTCTCCCTCAGAGGATTTCTTTTATCAAGCAGCCAATAAGTAATGACCTAAAATCTTCATATCCACAGTATTGTAGCATCCAGGTTGACTTTGTTCACTCAGTATGGAAAGGAGGCTTGACAAGTATCACCCTAGTAACTGCATAGTAACCAGACAGGGTTACCCTAGCAACCAAATAACAAATCACATATCTTTGAACCAGAACATCGTAGAGACTTAGGGGTTGACATATTTCACTCAGGATTGCAAGGAGCCTTATGAGTATCACTTTGGTAACTGCCTAGCAACCAGATGGGGTTACCCTAGCAACCAAGTAACAAATCACATATCTCTGCACCAGAAAATCATAGAGACTTTCTGTTTCACTTATTTCACTCAGGATGGAAAGTAGCCTTGATATGTATCACTCTGGTAACTGCCTAGCAACCGGATGTGGTTACCCTAGCAACCAAATAACAAATCACATATCTCTGCAACAGAAAATCATAGAGACTTCCTGTTTCACTTATTTCACTCAGGATGGAAATTAGGCTTGATATGTATCACTCTGGTAACTGCCTAGCAACCAGATGTGGTTACCCTAGCAACCAAGTTACAAATCACATATCTTTGAACCAGAACATCGTAGAGACTTATGGGTTGACATATTTCACACAGGATTGCAAGGAGCCTTATGAGTATCACCTTGGTAACTGCCTAGCAACCAGATGGGGTTACCCTAGCAACCAAGTAACAAATCACATATCTCTGCACCAGAAAATCATAGAGACTTTCTGTTTCACTTATTTCACTCAGGATGGAAAGTAGCCTTGATAAGTATCACTCTGGTAACTGCCTAGAAACCAGATGCGGTTACCCTAGCAACCAAGTAACAAATCACATATCTCTGCAACAGAAAATCGTAGAGACTTCCGGGTTGACATAATTCACTCAGGATGTAAAGGAGGCTTGATAAGTATCACCCAGGTAACTGAATAGCAACCAGATGGGGTTACCCTAGCAACCAAGTAACAAATAATATATCTCTTCACCAGAAAATCGTAGAGACTTCCTGTTTGACTTATTTTACTCAGGATAGCAAGGAGTCTTGAAAAGTATCACTCTGGTAACTGCCTAGCAACGACAAGGGCTTACCCTAGCAACCAAGTAACAAATCACATAACTCTGCACCAGAAAATCGTAGAGACTTCCTGTTTCACTTATTTTACTCAAGATGGAAAGTAGCCTTGATATATATCTGGTAACTGCCTAGCAACCAGATGCGGTTACCCTAGCAACCAAGTAACAAATCACATATCTTTGAACCAGAAAATCGTAGAGTCTTAGGGGTTGACATATTTCACACAGGATTGCAAGGAGCCTTATGAGTATTACTTTGGTAACTGCCTAGCAACCAGATGGGGTTACCCTAGCAACCAAGTAACAAATCACATATCACTGCACCAGAAAATCGTATAGACTTCCTGTTTGAATTATTTCACTCAGAATGGAAAGTAGCCTTGATATGTATCACTCTGGTAACTGCCTATCAACCAGATATGGTTACCCTAGCAACCAAGTAACAAATTACATATCTGTGCAACAGAAAATCGTAGAGACTTCTGGGTTGACTTTATTCACTCAGAATGAAAAGGAGGCTTGATAAGGATCACCCTGGAAACTGCCTAGCAACCAGATTGGGTTACCCTAGCAACCAAGTAAAAAATAATATATCTATCTATCTATCTGTCTATCTATCTATCTATCTTTCTGAGGGTCAATATCTATCTATCTATCTATCTATCTATCTATCTATCTATCTTTCTATCTATCTATCTATCTATCTGAGGGTCAATAACTATCTATCTATCTATCTGTGGGTCATACTCTATCTATCTATCTATCTATCTATCTATCTATCTATCTATCTATCTATTTATCTATCTATCTATCTATCTATCTATCTATCTATATATCTAAGGGTCAATGACTATCTATCTATCTATCTATCTATCTATCTATCTATCTATCTATCTATCTATCTATCTCTCTCTCTTTCTGAGGGTCAATATCTATCTATCTATCTATCTATCTATCTATCTATCTATCTATCTATTTATCTATCTGAGGGTCAATATCTATCTATCTATCTATCTATCTATTTGATAGACTGAATGGTTTTATAATCTCTAAACTTTGAACTTTGAAAACTACTACTTATAATTACAGCAAACTAAAAACCTTAAATCTTCAAACTTTTACAACTACTTCAACCTTTATGCTAGGCTTTCTCAAGCCAACCTAAAGTTTGTACTCAAACTTTTTAATCTAGTTAGGTTGGCTTGAGAAAGCCAACTTACTGAAATCCTATTTAAACTTATTATTATTATTATTATTATTCTGAGACTAAATTTCTAAATCTAACTCCTCCTAGAGCTTTTAAGCTACATGCACCAAACTCTGCACAGACCTTCAGACTAATCCCGAATAGTGTGCTATATCTTTTCTAAGCGATCGGGGGTACGGTGTTTGCCCCAGGGGCAAAAAATTGGGCAAAAAATCCCATTGACTTAACATTGAGCCGAACTTTGACGAGTCATAGCTCAGAGCGAGGATTTCGCAGAGACATGTGATTTACCACATTTGAAGAGGCTGACAGGCTCTGTGAGAACATACCTCACAATGGGGTAAAAGTTTTACCCCTGGGGGGCAGGAGCTGCCCAAAATTGCCCCAATGTAAGTCAATGGAATTTTTTGCAAAAATTTTTGGTCGCTGACCCACGAATGAGGCGTCAAATTGTGCGGATTATTTGGGAATGGTGTGCTATGACTTTTATAAGCGATCGGGGGGTACGGTGTTTGCCCCAGGGGCAAAAAATTGGGCAAACAATCCCATTGACTTAACATTGAGCCGAATTTTGACGAGTCATAGCTCAGAGCGAGGATTTCGCAGAGACGTGTGATTTACCTCATTTGAAGAGGCTGACAGGCTCTGTGAGAACGTACCTCACAATGGGGTAAAAGTTGCACCCCTGGGGGGCAGGAGCTGCCCAAATTTGCCCCAATGTTAAGTCTATGGTAGATTTTGTATTGAACATAACTCTGGATCACAGTGTCTTACAGACAAGGGGGCGGGCTCATTTTACTCAGACGACCAATCAGTCTCTCAGGATCATTGTGAAGCTATCAAGCCACGCCCTAGCAACCATTTACAGCACCTTAGCAACAATTCCCATAGACTTCCTTTGAAAAAGATCAAAGGGATTTCTCCCGACTGAATTATCATAGAAACACGAGGGTGGTCTCGTTTGACTTGGGGCAGTAAAACAGCCAATCATGAATCCCCTCAACACTTCCTAGCCCCTCCCTAGCAACCATTTTCGAGCACCTTAGCAACCAAAATCCAAAGAGAGATATCTTCCATTCTGAATGTCACAGAAGCATGGGAGTTGGTTTATATCATTCATATTGACAAGCAGCCTTTGGAGATTCATCATTGGCAGCTGCCAAGCCACTCCCTAGCAACAATTTAGAGCACCCTAGCAACCACATTTATTGATTTCATTTACAGTAAGATATCTTCAGATCAGAATGTCCTAGAGACATGATAGTTGCTTTGTTTTCATTGGGTGAGTAATCAGTCTTCAGCTTTCATCATGTGAACTACTTAGCCACGCCCTAGCAACCATTTAAAGCACCCTAGCAACAAAGAACCATTGACATCCATTCAAAATCACTAAGATGTGTATCTTAGGATCAGAATGACGTAGAGACTTCCGGGTTGACTTATTTCACTCAGGATGGCAAGGAGCATTGTTGCCTGTCACCTTAGTAACTGCCTAGCAACCAGATGGGGTTATCTTAGCAACCAAGTAACAAATCACATATCTCTGCACAAGAAAATCACAGAGACTTACGGGTTGACTTATTTCACTCAGGATGGCAAGGAGCATTGTTGCCTGTCACCTTGGTAACTGCCTAGCAACCAGATGGGGTTACCCTAGCAACCAAGAAACAAATCACATATCTCTGTACTAGAAAATCACAGAGAAATCTGGGTTGACTTATTTCACTCAGGATTGCAAGGAGCATTGTTGGCTGTCACCTTGGTAACTGCCTAGCGACCAGATGGGGTTACCCTAGCAACCAAGAAACAAATCACATATCTCTGTACTAGAAAATCACAGAGACTTCCGGGTTGACTTATTTCACTCAGGATGGCAAGGAGCATTGTTGGCTGTCACCTTGGTAACTGCCTAGCAACCAGATGGGGTTACCCTAGCAACCAAGTAACAAATCACATATCTTTGCACCAGAAAATCGTAGAGACTTCCTGTTTCACTTATATCACTCAGGATGGAAAGGAGGCTTGATATGTATCACTCTGGTAACTGCCTAGCAACCAGATGTGGTTACCCTAGCAACCAAGTGACAAATCACATATCTTTGAACCAGAACATCGTAGAGACTTAGGGGTTGACATATTTCACACAGGATGGAAAGTAGCCTTGATATGCATCACCCTGGTAACTGCATAGCAACCAGACAGGGTTACCCTAGCAACCAAATAACAAATCACATATCTCTGCACCAGAAATTCATACAGACTTCCGGGTTGACTTAATTCACTCAGGATGGAAAGGAGGCTTGACAAGTTAAAACCCTGGTAACTGCATAGCAACCAGACAGGGTTACCCTAGCAACCAAATAACAAATCACATATCTCTGCACCAGAAATTCATACAGACTTCCGGGTTGACTTTATTCACTCAGGATGGAAAGGAGGCTTGATATGTAACACCCTGGTTACTGCATAGCAACCAGATATGGTTACCCTAGCAACCAAGTAACAAATCACATATCTTTGAACCAGAACATCGTAGAGACTTAGGGGTTGACATATTTCACTCAGGATTGCAAGGAGCCTTATGAGTATCACTTTGGTAACTGCCTAGCAACCAGATGGGGTTACCCTAGCAACCAAGTTACAAATCACATATCTCTGCACCAGAAAATCGTAGAGACTTCCTGTTTCACTTATTTCACTCAGGATGGAAAGTAGCCTTGATATGCATCACTCTGGTAACTGCCTAGCAACCAGATTGGGTTACCCTAGCAACCAAGTAACAAATCATATATTTCTGCTCCAGAAAACCGTAGAGACATCTGGGTTGACTTAATTCACTCAGGATGGAAAGGAGGCTTGATAAGGATCACCCTGGTTACTGCATAGCAACCAGACAGGGTTACCCTAGCAACCAAATAACAAATCACATATCTCTGCACCATTAAATCATACAGACTTGCGGGTTGACTTTATTCACTCAAGATGGAAAGGAGGTTTGATAAGTATCACCCTGGTAACTGCATAGCAACCAGACAGGGTTACCCTAGCAACCAAGTAACAATTCACATATCTTTGAACCAGAACATCGTAGAGACTTAGGGGTTGACATATTTCACTCAGGATTGCAAGGAGCCTTATGAGTAACACTTTGGTAACTGCCTAGCAACCAGATGGGGATAGCCTAGGAACCAAGTAACAAATCACATATCTATTTAACAGAAAATCGTAGAGACTTCCAGGTTGACTTATTTCACTCATGATGGAAAGTAGCCTTGATATGTATTACTCTGGTAACTGCCTAGCAACCAGATAGGGTTACCCTAGCAACCAAGTAACAAATTACATATCTCTGCACCAGAACAACATAAAGACTTCTGGTTTTGTTCATGGGACTCAGGGTTGCAAGGATCTATCTATCTATCTGTATGTCTGTCTGTCTATTTATCAATCTATCTATATCTATCTTTCGAACTATCTATCTATGTGAGGGTTAATATCTATCTATCTATCTATCTATCTATCTATCTCTCTATCTATGGGTCAATATCTATCTATCTATCTATCTATCTATCTATCTATCTATCTATCTATCTATCTATCTATCTATCTATCTGAGGGTCTCTATCTATCTATCTGAGGGTCAATATCTATCTATCTATCTATCTATCTATCTATCTATCAATCTATCTATCTGAGGGTCAATATCTATCTATCTATCTATCTATCTATCTATCTATCTATCTATCTATCTGAGGGTCAATAACTATCTATCTATCTATCTATCTATCTATCTATCTATCTGAGGGTCAATATCTATCTATCTATCTAAGGATCAATATCTATCTATCTATCTATCTATCTATCTATCTATCTATCTATCTGAGGGTCAATAACTATCTATCTATCTATCTATCTATCTGAGGGTCAATATCTATCTATCTATCTGAGGGTCAATATCTATTTATCTATCTATCTATCTATCTATCTATCTATCTATCTATCTATCTATCTATCTATCTGAGGGTCAATAACTATCTATCTATCTATCTATCTATCTATCTATCTGAGGGTCAATATCTATCTATCTATCTATCTGAGGGTCAATAACTATCTATCTATCTATCTGAGGGTCAATAACTATCTATCTATCTATCTATCTATCTATCTATCTATCTATCTATCTATCTGAGGGTCAATAACTATCTATCTATCTATCTATCTATCTATCTATCTGATGGTCAATATCTATCTATCTATCTATCTATCTATCTATCTATCTGATGGTCAATATCTATCTATCTATCTATCTATCTATCTATCTATCTATCTATCTATCAATCATACTCTATCTATCTATCTATCTATATCTATCTATCTATCTGAGGGTCAATATCTATCTATCTATCTATCTATCTATGTATCTATCTATCTATCTATCTATCTATCTATCTATCTATCTAATCTATTTGATAGACTGAATAGTTTTATAATCTCTAAACTTTGAACATTGAAAACTACTAATAATTACATCAAACTAAAAACCTTAAATCTTCAAACTTTTAAAGCTACTTCATACTTTATGCTAGGCTTTCTCAAGCCAACCTAAAGTTTGTACTCAAACTTTTTAATCTAGTATTATTATTATTCTTCTGAGACTAAATTTCTAAATGTAACTCCTCCTAGAGCTTTTAAGCTACATGCACCAAACTCGGCACAGACCTTCAGACTAATCCCGAATAGTGTGCTATATCTTTTCTAACTGATTGGACTTACGGTTTTCCTAAAAATGACGATCAAAACTCGGAAAAACTCCCATTGACTTAACATTGCGGAATGTTCAGAAATTTAAATCCCAACTGACGTTTTCACACACACAGACAAAAAAGGGCCTGTCAGCCCTGCGTCTCTCCCTCTCTCTCTCCCTCAGAGGATTTATTTTATCAAGCAGCCAATAAGTAATGACCTAAAATCTTCATAGCCACAGTATAGTAGCTTCCAGGTTGACTTTGTTCACTCAGTATGGAAAGGAGGCTTGATAAGTATCACCCTGGTAACTGCATAGCAACCAGACAGGGTTACCCTAGCAACCAAATAACAAATCACATATTTCTGCACCAGAAAATCATACAGACTTCCTGTTTCACTTATTTCACTCAGGATGGAAAGTAGCCTTGATATGTATCACTCTGGTAACTGCCTAGCAACCAGATGGGGTTACCCTAGCAACCAAGTAACAAATCACATATCTCTGCACCAGAAAATCATACTGACGTCCTGTTTCACTTATTTCACTCAGGATGGAAAGTAGCCTTGATATGTATCACTCTGGTAACTGCCTAGCAACCAGATGTGATTACCCTAGCAACCAAGTAACAAATCACATATCTCTGCAACAGAAAATCATAGAGACTTCCGGGTTGACTTTATTCACTCAGGATGGAAAGTAGCCTTGATATGTATCACTCTGGTAACTGCCTAGCAACCAGATATGGTTACCCTAGCAACCAAGTAACAAATCATATATATTTGAACCAGAACATCGTAGAGACTTCCTGTTTCACATATTTCACTCAGGATTGCAAGGAGCCTTATGAGTATCACTTTGGTAACTGCCTAGCAACCAGATGTGTTTACCCTAGCAACCAAGTAACAAATCACATATCTTTGAACCAGAACATCATAGAGACTTAGGGGTTGACATATTTCACACAGGATTGCAAGGAGCCTTATGAGTATCACTTTGGTAACTGCCTAGCAACCAGATGTGTTTACCCTAGCAACCAAGTAACAAATCACATATCTCTGCACCAGAAAATCGTAGAGACTTCCTGTTTCACTTATTTCACTCAGGATGGAAAGTAGCCTTGATATGTATCACTCTGGTAACTGCCTAGCAACCAGATGCGGTTACCCTAGCAACCAAGTAACAAATCACATATCTCTGCAACAGAAAATCGTAGAGACTTCCGGGTTGACATAATTCACTCAGGATGGAAAGGAGGCTTGATAAGTATCACCCTGGTAACTGCATAGCAACCAGATGGGGTTACCCTAGCAACCAAGTAACAAATAACATATCTTTGAACCAGAAAATCATAAAGACTTAGGGGTTGACATATTTCACACAGGATTGCAAGGAGCCTTATGAGTAACACGTTGGTAACTGCATAGCAACCAGATGTGGTTACCCTAGCAACCAAGTAACAAATCACATATCTTTGAACCAGAAAATCATAAAGACTTAGGGGTTGACATATTTCACACAGGATTGCAAGGAGCCTTATGAGTAACACGTTGGTAACTGCCTAGCAACCAGATGGGGTTACCCTAGCAACCAAGTAACAAATCACATATCTCTGCACCAGAAAATCGTATACACTTCCTGTTTGAATTATTTCACTCAGAATGGAAAGTAGCCTTGATATGTATCACTCTGGTAACTGCCTATCAACCAGATATGGTTACCCTAGCAACCAAGTAACAAATCACATATCTATGCAAAAGAAAATCGTAGAGACTTCCAGGTTGACTTTATTCACTCAGAATGAAAAGGAGGCTTGATAAGGATCACCCTGGAAACTGCCTAGCAACCAGATTGGGTTACCCTAGCAACCAAGTAAAAAATAATATATCTATCTATCTGTCTATCTATCTATCTTTCTGAGGGTCAATATCTATCTGTCTATCTATCTATCTATCTATCTGAGGGTCAATATCTATCTATCTATCTGTGGGTCATACTCTATCTATCTATCTATCTATCTATCTATCTATCTATCTATCTGTGGGTCATACTCTATCTATTTATCTATCTATCTATCTATCTATCTAAGGGTCAATGACTATCTATCTATCTATCTATCTATCTATCTGTCTATCTGTCTATCTATCTATCTATCTATCTATCTATCTATCTATCTATCTGTGGGTCATACTCTATCTATCTATCTATCTATCTTTCTGAGGGTCAATATCTATCTATCTATCTATCTATCTATCTATCTATCTATCTGAGGGTCAATAACTATCTATCTATCTATCTGTGGGTCATACTCTATCTATCTATCTATCTATCTATCTATCTATCTATCTATCTATCTAAGGGTCAATGACTATCTATCTATCTATCTATCTATCTATCTATCTATCTATCTATCTGAGGATCAATATCTATCTCTCTATCTATCTATCTATCTGTGGGTCATACTCTATCTATCTATCTATCTATCTATCTGAGGATCAATATCTATCTATCTATCTATCTATCTATCTATCTATCTATCTATCTGAGGGTCAATATCTATCTATCTATCTATCTATCTATCTATCTATCTATCTATCTGTGGGTCATACTCTATCTATCTATCTGTCTATCTATCTATCTGAGGGTCAATATCTATCTATCTATCTATCTATCTATCTATCTATCTATCTATCTGAGGGTAAATATCTATCTATGTATCTATCTATCTATCTATCTGATGGTCAATATCTATCTATCTATCTATCTATCTATCTATCTATCTATCTATCTGTGGGTCATACTCTATCTGTCTATCTGTCTATCTATCTATCTATTTGATAGACTGAATGGTTTTATAATCTCTAAACTTTGAACTTTGAAAACTACTACTTATAATTACATCAAACTAAAAACCTTAAATCTTCAAACTTTTACAACTACTTCAAACTTTATGCTAGGCTTTCTCAAGCCAACCTAAAGTTTGTACTCAAACTTTTTAATCTAGTTATTATTATTATTCTTCTGAGACTAAATTTCTAAATCTAACTCGTCCTAGAGCTTTTAAGCTACATGCACCAAACTCGGCACAGACCTTCAGACTAATCCCGAATAGTGTGCTATATCTTTTCTAACTGATCGGACTTACGGTTTTCCTAAAAATGACGATCAAAACTCGGAAAAACTCCCATTGACTTAACATTGCGGAATGTTCAGAAATTTAAATCCCAACTGACGTTTTCACACACACAGACAAAAAAGGGCCTGTCAGCCCTGCGTCTCTCCCTCTCTCTCTCCCTCAGAGGATTTCTTTTATCAAGCAGCCAATAAGTAATGACCTAAAATCTTCATAGCCACAGTATAGTAGCTTCCAGGTTGACTTGATTCACTCAGTATGGAAAGGAGGCTTGATAAGTATCACCCTGGTAACTGCATAGCAACCAGACAGGGTAACCCTAGCAACCAAATAACAAATCACATATCTCTGCACCAGAAAATCATACAGACTTCCTGTTTCACTTATTTCACTCAGGATGGAAAGTAGCCTTGATATGTATCACTCTGGTAACTGCCTAGTAACCAGATGTGGTTACCCTAGCAACCAAGTAACAAATCACATATCTTTGAACCAGAACATGGTAGAGACTTAGGGGTTGACATATTTCACACAGGATTGCAAGGGGCCTTATGAGTATCACTTTGGTAACTGCCTAGCAACCAGATGTGGTTACCCTAACAACCAAGTAACAAATCACATATCTTTGCACCAGAAAATCGTAGAGACTTCCTGTTTCACTTATTTCACTCAGGATGGAAAGGAGGCTTGATATGTATCACTCTGGTAACTGCCTAGCAACCAGATGTGGTTACCCTAGCAACCAAGTAACAAATCACATATCTCTGCAACAGAAAATCGTAGAGACTTCCGGGTTGACATAATTCACTCAGGATGGAAAGGAGGCTTGATAAGTATCACCCTGGTAACTGCATAGCAACCAGATGGGGTTACCCTAGCAACCAAGTAACAAATAATATATCTCTTCACCAGAAAATCGTAGAGACTTCCTGTTTGACTTATTTCACTCAGGATAGCAAGGATTCTTGAAAAGTATCACTCTTGTAACTGCCTAGCAACGAAAAGGGCTTACCCTAGCAACAAAGTAACAAATCACATAACTCTGCACCAGAAATTCATAGAGACTTCCTGTCTCACTTATTTCACTCAAGATGGAAAGTAGCCTTGATATGTATCACTCTGGTAACTGCCTAGCAACCAGATGCGGTTACCCTAGCAACCAAGTAACAAATCACATATCTTTGAACCAGAAAATCGTAGAGACTTAGGGGTTGACATATTTCACACAGGATTGCAAGGAGCCTTATGAGTATCACTTTGGTAACTGCCTAGCAACCAGATGGGGTTACCCTAGCAACCAAGTAACAAATCACATATCTCTGCACCAGAAAATCGTATAGACTTCCTGTTTGAATTATTTCACTCAGAATGGAAAGTAGCCTTGATATGTATCACTCTGGTAACTGCCTATCAACCAGATATGGTTACCCTAGCAACCAAGTAACAAATCACATATCTATTTAACAGAAAATTGTAGAGACTTCCGGGTTGACTTTATTCACTCAGAATGAATAGGAGGCTTGATAAGGATCACCCTGGAAACTGCCTAGCAACCAGATTGGGTTACCCTAGCAACCAAGTAAAAAATAATATATCTGTCTATCTATCTATCTATCTATCTATCTATCTATCTATCTATCTGAGGGTCAATATCTATCTGTCTTTCTGTGGGTCATACTCTATCTATCTATCTATCTATCTGATGGTCAATATCTATCTATCTATCTATCTATCTATCTATCTATCTATCTATCTATCTATCTATCTATCTGTGGGTCAATATCTATCTATCTATCTATCTGAGGGTCAATATCCATCTATCTATCTATCTATCTATCTATCTGAGGGTCAATATCTATCTATCTATCTATCTATCTATCTATCTATCTATCTATCTATCTATCTATCTATCTAATCTATTTGATAGACTGAATGGTTTTATAATCTCTAAACTTTGAACTTTGAAAACTACTACTTATAAATACATCAAACTAAAAACCTTAAATCTTCAAACTTTTACAACTACTTCAAACTTTATGTTAGGCTTTCTCAAGCCAACCTAAAGTTTGTACTCAAACTTTTTAATCTAGTTAGGTTGGCTTGAGAAAGCCAACTTACTGAAATCCTATTTAAACTTATTATTATTAGGTTGGCTTGAGAAAGCCAACTTACTGAAATCCTATTTAAACTTATTATTATTATTATTCTTCTGAGACTAAATTTCTAAATGTAACTCCTCCTAGAGCTTTTAAGCTACATGCACCAAACTCGGCACAGACCTTCAGACTAATCCCGAATAGTGTGCTATATCTTTTCTAACAGATCGGACTTACGGTTTTCCTAAAAATGACGATCAAAACTCGGAAAAACTCCCATTGATTAACATTGCGGAATGTTCAGAAATTTAAATCCCAACTGACGTTTTCACACACACAGACGAAAAAGGGCCTGTCAGCCCTGCGTCTCTCCCTCTCTCTCTCCCTCAGAGGATTTCTTTTATCAAGCAGCCAATAAGTAATGACCTAAAATCTTCATAGCCACAGTATAGTAGCTTCCAGGTTGACTTGATTCACTCAGTATGGAAAGGAGGCTTGATAAGTATCACCCTGGTAACTGCATAGCAACCAGACAGGGTTACCCTAGCAACCAAATAACAAATCACATATTTCTGCACCAGGAAATCATACAGACATCCTGTTTCACTTATTTCACTCAGGATGGAAAGTAGCCTTGATATGTATCACTCTGGTAACTGCCTAGCAACCAGATGGGGTTACCCTAGCAACCAAGTAACAAATCACATATCTCTGCACCAGAAAATCATACAGACTTCCTGTTTCACTTATTTCACTCAGGATGGAAAGTAGCCTTGATATGTATCACTCTGGTAACTGCCTAGCAACCAGATGGGGTTACCCTAGCAACCAAGTAACAAATCACATATCTCTGCAACAGAAAATCAAAGAGACTTCCGGGTTGACTTATTTCACTCAGGATGGAAAGCAGCCTTGATATGTATCACTCTGGTAACTGCCTAGCAACCAGATGTGATTACCCTAGCAACCAAGTAACAAATCACATATCTCTGCACCAGAAAATCATAGAGACTTCCTGTTTCACTTATTTCACTCAGGATGGAAAGTAGGCTTGATATGTATCCCTCTGGTAACTGCCTAGCAACCAGATGCGATTACCCTAGCAACCAAGTAACAAATCACATATCTTTGAACCAGAACATCGTAGAGACTTAGGGGTTAACATATTTCACACAGGATTGCAAGGAGCCTTGATATGTATCACTCTGGTAACTGCCTAGCAACCAGACGGGGTTACCCTAGCAACCAAGTAACAAATCACATATATCTGCACCAGAAAATCATAGAGACTTCCTGTTTCACTTATTTCACTCAGGATGGAAAGTAGCCTTGATATGTATCACTCTGGTAACTGCCTAGCAACCAGATGTGATTACCCTAGCAACCAAGTAACAAATCACATATCTCTGCAACAGAAAATCAGAGAGACTTCCGGGTTGACTTATTTCACTCAGGATGGAAAGTAGCCTTGATATGTATCACTCTGGTAACCGCCTAGCAACCAGATGTGATTACCCTAGCAACCAAGTAACAAATCACATATCTCTGCATCAGAAAATCATAGAGACTTCCGGGTTGACTTGATTCACTCAGGATGGAAAGTAGCCTTGATATGTATCACTCTGGTAACTGCCTAGCAACCAGACGGGGTTACCCTAGCAACCAAGTAACAAATCACATATATCTGCACCAGTATATCGTAGAGACTACCTGTTTCACTTATTTCACTCAGGATGGAAAGTAGCCTTGATATGTATCACTCTGGTAACTGCATAGCAACCAGACAGGGTTACCTTAGCAACCAAGTAACAAATCACATATCTTTGAACCAGAACATCGTAGAGACTTAGGGGTTGACATATTTCACACAGGATTGCAAGGAGCCTTATGAGTATCACTTTGGTAACTGCCTAGTAACCAGATGTGTTTACCCTAGCAACCAAGTAACAAGTCACATATCTCTGCACCAGAAAATCATAGAGACATCCTGTTTCACTTATTTCACTCAAGATGGAAAGTAGCCTTGATATATATCACTCTGGTAACTGCCTATCAACCAGATATGGTTACCCTAGCAACCAAGTAACAAATCACATATCTATGCAACAGAAAATCATAGAGACTTCCGGGTTGACTTTATTCACTCAGAATGAAAAGGAGGCTTGATAAGGATCACCCTGGAAACTGCCTAGCAACCAGATTGGGTTACCCTAGCAACCAAGTAAAAAATGATATATCTATCTATCTATCTATCTATCTATCTATCTATCTATCTATCTGATGGTCAATATCTATCTATCTATCTATCTGAGGGTCAATATCTATCTATCTATCTATCTATCTAACTATCTGCGGGTCAATAACTATCTATCTATCTATCTATCTGTGGGTCATACTCTATCTATCTATATCTCAGGGTCAATGACTATCTGTCTATCTATATATCTGACGGTCAATATCTATCTATCTAAGGGTCAATGACTATCTATCTATCTATCTATCTATCTATCTGAGGGTCAATATCTATCTATCTATCTATCTAGCTATCTGCGGGTCAATAACTATCTATCTATCTATCTATCTACCTATCTGTGGTTCATACTCTATCTATCTATATCTCAGGGTCAATGACTATCTATCTATCTATATATCTGACGGTCAATATCTATCTATCTATCTAAGGGTCAATGACTATCAATCTATCTTTCTATCTTTCTATCTATCTATCTATCTATCTATCTGAGGGTCAATATCTATCTATCTATCTGAGGATCAATATCTATCTATCTATCTATCTATCTATCTATCTGATGGTCAATAACAATCTATCTATATATCTATCTGATGGTCAATAACTATCTATCTATCTATCTATCTATCTATCTATCTATCTATCTATCTATCTATCTATCTATCTATCTGAGGGTCAATATCTATCTATCTATCTATCTATCTATCTATGGGTCATACTCTATCTATCTATCTATCTATCTATCTATCTATCTATCTATCTATCTATCTATCTATCTATCTGAGGGTCAATATCTATCTATCTATCTATCTATCTATCTATCTATCTATCTATCTATCTATCTATCTATCTATCTATCTATCTATCTATCTATCTAATCTATTTGATAGACTGAATGGTTTTATAATCTCTAAACTTTGAACTTTGAAAACTACTACTTATAATTACATCAAACTAGAAACCGTAAATCTTCAAACTTTTACAACTACTTCAAACTTTATGCTAGGCTTTCTCAAGCCAACCTAAAGTTTGTACTCAAACTTTTTAATCTAGTTATTATTAGGTTGGCTTGAGAAAGCCAACTTACTGAAATCCTATTTAAACTTAATATTATTATTATTCTTCTGAGACTAAATTTCTAAATCTAACTCCTCCTAGAGCTTTTAAGCTACATGCACCAAACTCGGCACAGACCTTCAGACTAATCCCGAATAGTGTGCTATATCTTTTCTAACTGATTGGACTTACGGTTTTCCTAAAAATGACGATCAAAACTCGGAAAAACTCCCATTGACTTAACATTGCGGAATGTTCAGAAATTTAAATCCCAACTGACGTTTTCACACACACAGACAAAAAAGGGCCTGTCAGCCCTGCGTCTCTCCCTCTCTCTCTCCCTCAGAGGATTTATTTTATCAAGCAGCCAATAAGTAATGACCTAAAATCTTCATAGCCACAGTATAGTAGCTTCCAGGTTGACTTTGTTCACTCAGTATGGAAAGGAGGCTTGATAAGTATCACCCTGGTAACTGCATAGCAACCAGACAGGGTTACCCTAGCAACCAAATAACAAATCACATATTTCTGCACCAGAAAATCATACAGACTTCCTGTTTCACTTATTTCACTCAGGATGGAAAGTAGCCTTGATATGTATCACTCTGGTAACTGCCTAGCAACCAGATGGGGTTACCCTAGCAACCAAGTAACAAATCACATATCTCTGCACCAGAAAATCATACTGACGTCCTGTTTCACTTATTTCACTCAGGATGGAAAGTAGCCTTGATATGTATCACTCTGGTAACTGCCTAGCAACCAGATGTGATTACCCTAGCAACCAAGTAACAAATCACATATCTCTGCAACAGAAAATCATAGAGACTTCCGGGTTGACTTTATTCACTCAGGATGGAAAGTAGCCTTGATATGTATCACTCTGGTAACTGCCTAGCAACCAGATATGGTTACCCTAGCAACCAAGTAACAAATCATATATATTTGAACCAGAACATCGTAGAGACTTCCTGTTTCACATATTTCACTCAGGATTGCAAGGAGCCTTATGAGTATCACTTTGGTAACTAACTAGCAACCAGACGGGGTTACCCTAGCAACCAAGTAACAAATCACATATCTTTGAACCAGAACATCATAGAGACTTAGGGGTTGACATATTTCACACAGGATTGCAAGGAGCCTTATGAGTATCACTTTGGTAACTGCCTAGCAACCAGATGTGTTTACCCTAGCAACCAAGTAACAAATCACATATCTCTGCACCAGAAAATCGTAGAGACTTCCTGTTTCACTTATTTCACTCAGGATGGAAAGTAGCCTTGATATGTATCACTCTGGTAACTGCCTAGCAACCAGATGCGGTTACCCTAGCAACCAAGTAACAAATCACATATCTCTGCAACAGAAAATCGTAGAGACTTCCGGGTTGACATAATTCACTCAGGATGGAAAGGAGGCTTGATAAGTATCACCCTGGTAACTGCATAGCAACCAGATGGGGTTACCCTAGCAACCAAGTAACAAATAACATATCTTTGAACCAGAAAATCATAAAGACTTAGGGGTTGACATATTTCACACAGGATTGCAAGGAGCCTTATGAGTAACACGTTGGTAACTGCATAGCAACCAGATGTGGTTACCCTAGCAACCAAGTAACAAATCACATATCTTTGAACCAGAAAATCATAAAGACTTAGGGGTTGACATATTTCACACAGGATTGCAAGGAGCCTTATGAGTAACACGTTGGTAACTGCCTAGCAACCAGATGGGGTTACCCTAGCAACCAAGTAACAAATCACATATCTCTGCACCAGAAAATCGTATACACTTCCTGTTTGAATTATTTCACTCAGAATGGAAAGTAGCCTTGATATGTATCACTCTGGTAACTGCCTATCAACCAGATATGGTTACCCTAGCAACCAAGTAACAAATCACATATCTATGCAAAAGAAAATCGTAGAGACTTCCAGGTTGACTTTATTCACTCAAAATGAAAAGGAGGCTTGATAAGGATCACCCTGGAAACTGCCTAGCAACCAGATTGGGTTACCCTAGCAACCAAGTAAAAAATAATATATCTATCTATCTGTCTATCTATCTATCTTTCTGAGGGTCAATATCTATCTGTCTATCTATCTATCTATCTATCTGAGGGTCAATATCTATCTATCTATCTGTGGGTCATACTCTATCTATCTATCTATCTATCTATCTATCTATCTATCTATCTGTGGGTCATACTCTATCTATTTATCTATCTATCTATCTATCTATCTATCTATCTAAGGGTCAATGACTATCTATCTATCTATCTATCTATCTATCTATCTATCTATCTATCTGTGGGTCATACTCTATCTATCTATCTATCTATCTTTCTGAGGGTCAATATCTATCTATCTATCTATCTATCTATCTGAGGGTCAATAACTATCTATCTATCTATCTGTGGGTCATACTCTATCTATCTATCTATCTATCTATCTATCTATCTATCTATCTATCTAAGGGTCAATGACTATCTATCTCTCTATCTATCTATCTATCTATCTATCTGAGGATCAATATCTATCTATCTATCTATCTATCTATCTATCTATCTATCTATCTGAGGGTCAATATCTATCTATCTATCTATCTATCTATCTATCTGTGGGTCATACTCTATCTATCTATCTGTCTATCTATCTATCTGAGGGTCAATATCTATCTATCTATCTATCTATCTATCTATCTATCTATCTATCTATCTATCTATCTAAGGGTCAATGACTATCTATCTATCTATCTATCTATCTATCTATCTATCTATCTATCTGAGGATCAATATCTATCTATCTATCTATCTATCTATCTATCTATCTATCTATCTATCTATCTATCTGAGGGTCAATATCTATCTATCTATCTATCTATCTATCTGTGGGTCATACTCTATCTATCTATCTGTCTATCTATCTATCTGAGGGTCAATATCTATCTATCTATCTATCTATCTATCTATCTATCTATCTATCTATCTATCTATCTATCTATCTATCTGAGGGTCAATATCTATCTATCTATCTATCTATCTGAGGGTCAATATCTATCTATCTATCTATCTATCTATCTATCTATCTATCTATCTATCTATCTATCTAATCTATTTGATAGACTGAATGGTTTTATAATCTCTAAACTTTGAACTTTGAAAACTACTACTTATAATTACATCAAACTAGAAACCGTAAATCTTCAAACTTTTACAACTACTTCAAACTTTATGCTAGGCTTTCTCAAGCCAACCTAAAGTTTGTACTCAAACTTTTTAATCTAGTTATTCTTCTTCTTCTTCCGACTGGGCGTCTATGACAGCCCATAGAAGCGTATGCGGGAAAGTTGTAACGGTTTGACATTCTGATAGAGGACAGTCCCAACATCAAATACACCAATTTTGGTGTCTCTAACTCATTCCCTCTAGCGCCACCACCTGTCCAAATTTTCAAAAATATTATGCTAATAACTTTTGAACCGTAAGGCCTATCAACAAAATTCTTTTTCCTCTGATTCCTGAGCTCATGACGATTCGATTGCACCCTATGACGTCATTTTCCATCATAAAAAATTTTCCGCCATTTTGAATTGTCCAAAAAACCTACTTTTGCAAACTCGTCCTAGACGGTTTGTCCGATTTTCACCAAAATTGCACCAGATCATCTTCAAGCAGTGCCAACAAAAATATATGGAAATCAAGTTGATTCATCAAACTGTTTTCGAAAAACGCACAATCAAATTTTACGTAGAGCTTGCAAAAACAAATGTAAGTCTGTATCTCCGCAACGCTTAATTGTATTCAGACCAAACTTGGTACATGTCATCACAAGCATGACCTGAGGCTACATGCTGCGTTTCGGCGCAGCGCCACCTACTGGTCCGGAGATACAAAAAATGGCTATTTAGGGCCCAAGCCTTGAAAAGGCGAAGGCCCTATTGTTTTCCTTAGGATTATTATTATTAGGGCCCAAGCCTTGAAAAGGCGAAGGCCCTATTGTTTTCCTCCTGATTATTAGGGCCCAAGCCTTGAAAAGGCGAAGGCCCTATTGTTTTCCTTAGGATTATTATTATTATTATTATTTTATCGACTATTCGGGCACTTTTGGGGACCTTAACGTGCTCTAACACTCTTGAAAACGCTGGGCTGAAGATGGTACCCGGGCGTGGCAGGGGGGCTTAACTGCGCCCCCTGGAATGGGGTCCGAAACCTTGGTCCATAAATCAAACACACTTGCATGTAATAATATGAAAGTCGGTACACATATAGATCTCATCGTTTCATATATCCTTCATGCTCTTACATTTTACCTCAGCCCAACAGGAAGTCGGCTATTTAGGGATGTTTGGAAAACGTATGCAATGGAATTGGAAATACTCCTCCTAGAGAAATCATTTAATCGCCACGAATCTCAGTCAGCATGAAGTCAAGACATTGAGGATGAAAAATTGCCAGCGGATTTTTGATATCTCGAACGGTTTGGCCGTGGCGAGGAAACAAATTTATGGCGAGAAAAGTGAGACAGGAAGTGTGTTATAACTTCTGCATAAATTAACAGATCTTGATGAAACTTCAGCAGTGTTCGTTGTAAGAGGCCGATCACATGGATGTGACTGTTGTGAGTCAAAGTTATAGCGCCACCAACTGGCAGCAGGAAGTGTGTCACTTTCAAAATGCTTTGAAATCACCCTCTTGTTTTTACCCGATTTGCTTCAAACTTTACGTGTATAATGTAAACACACGGCAGATTTAGACCTGTGAAAGGATTATTGATATCTTAGATACTGTTGCCGTGGCAACGCTTCAAACTTTACTATTCTTTATTGATGCTTTTGAGACTCTTAACATAATTGAAATTGCATGAAACTCGACAGACACGTCACATTTATTAGCCAGTAGACATGTGCAAAGTTTCAGAAATGGGTGTGGTGAGGGGCTCAGTAGCGCCACCTTTTGACAAAAAAGTGGGGGGTTAGTTTCATCTACAGGTACAAAAATTGGTATTGATATAGTTCTCCTCAAGCTGGACAACTTTCTAATTTACAGTCATTAGCTCCGACCAACAGAAAGTCAGATATTTTGGTTTGAATGTGGAGAAAATGTCAGAATTTTCCAGTCACTCTCTGAGTCTCTGTGTGTGAGGAGGAGGAAGGGAGGGGGGTCTTGTGAAGTAATACATAGGGCTATACTGCCCTCTTGTGTTCAACATAGTATGATTTACATTAACTTTTGCACGATATTCTAATTTTTCGAGTTTCACCTGTATGCAGAGTTGACAGAAAAATGTTACACACGCCGTTGCAGGTGAATACAACAAAGAACTAAAGCCCCGCCTCACCCAGTTCGGGTACCGGACCTTGTTGAAACAATCATGCATCTAGCTGGCAGAGTGACAAATTTTCGCCAGCGCCTTCACCCTGAACATGGTCGAAAAATACAGACTAATGTCAATGCATTGCACATTTTCAATTCCGAAGGTATCCTTGATATCTTAAATATTTAGTACATTTTAGATCAATAAAATACAGTCAAAATATCAACTGAAATGGAAAAGTACAAGAAAACCCATGTTTAATCCACTGTCTGTTCATTCTCGGAGTGGCAATTACAAGAAATGTCCAATAGAGGGCAGCCAAGCCTCATTGTTCAATGATTTACAACAGGTCTGAGTCCAGAATGGGCAGGGACTGAGTTCAACAGTTGGTTGAGCTCTTTTGCAGTCGAATCCAGAAAAAAGGCAAACAATGTGTCCCCACTCACTATATACATCAACTGAGTGGCGGATACAATTTTTAACAACCTTTAACCATTTACAGCCAGAGCGTTCAAATTTGGGAACAATTATTCCCATGGTACCTGTCTCAGTGTCATCGTCGTCCAATCACCGATTTTATTTCTGAAATCTGCCCAGATACTCATGACAATAAAAGCTAAAGGCACATGTGATTGGTTAAGGGGATTTTATTTCTGAAATCTGCCCAGATACTCATGACAATAGAAGCTAAAGGCACATGTGATTGGTTAAGGGGTTACTGGGCAAGAATAATAACTGTATCGTCATCACCGTCTTCCTTCATTTCATTGGGAAGGTGATATCACGAGAGATTTACTCCAGTGTTGGATTTACTGCTTCAAATTAAATACTGAGGCGATTTTTGCAAGGTAAGAACGTCATTTAACATGTGTTGTCTATATTTTCTATTGAAAGTCAAAACGTTTTAGTTACGAAGCATTTATTTGTAGGAGTATTGCTAGTTATTTCTGGGAAAAAAATGACGAAACAACTCAAATAAATGTTTGTGAGCAGTTTTGTGTGAAACCGCGAGATGCGTCGCGTCTAACGCACGAGCCCCGATGAGAGTTACTGCACAAAGGTCAGTGAGATGTGTTTTACTGCTTCCCAGTTTGAATATTCAAGTGATTTTACACTATTCAACTCAACAAATGGCATTACAACTCAAATAAATGTTTGCGTGGAATCTGAAATCGGGAACCATTATTGAATTCTGGCATTATTACGGGGGTCAACAATGGCGCTGTGACGTCCTTTCAGATGCATTGTTCTAAACAGCGGAAAAAACTTAAACAAAATACTGCGTCATTTTTGCCCATTCAGATACATGGAAGAGATCATTACAAACTATAAAAGGTCTACTTTTATTTGTGTACACTTACAATAACAACAAAACCTTGAGCTTTTGTAAAATAACGAAAATAAACAGGGTGCGCCGAATCTGTCTTAGCGATCATCTGTCTGATACACGTCAGAAAAATCAAGTGAAACTCCGCGAACACTTATCACACAAACATGAAACGTATGTCTAAAGAAAGAAGGGATGGATGGATCGATCCTAAAGTATCAATACTTCCGAGAATGATGTTTCATCTGCGTGTTCACTGACAGCACGCGATAGTGAGGCGATCTCATTTTTACTCGCATCATCAATGCGAGCAATGTTTGTCTGTTGTATGTGTTTTTAACACTTTCCTGTTTGAACTTTCAAGCGATTTTACACCATTCAACTCAACAAATGGCAAAACAACTCAAATAAATATTTGTGTGAAACAGCGAGCAGCGTCACGTCTAACTCACGAGCCCCGATGAGAGATCGCATTCGCTTCTTCTTGCGTTTGAACGGACAATTTCATACAACAAAATGTCAAAATACATGATATATTGTCTGTTTTTTCTCAAGTGAACATAAACAGTTGATGAAGAAATCGCGAATCTAAATCTAGTATCAACACTTCCGAGAATGATTATCAGCGTTGTGTCTGACAGCGCGAGGCATCTCATTTTTACTCGCATCTTCATGGAGGTTTGTCGGTTATATGTAGTTTCACAATCTCAATCAATTAATCTCTGAAATGAATAAAGATGTAACAGCATGAAAATAATGAGACTTCACAGTTCTCAAAAGATTAAACTCAATAAAACAAGCCGCACAGACTGTGCCTTGAATGAAATGCGTTTAAAATCCTCTTAAAGAGACAGTAACAATTTTCCAAGTAAATAAAAAGTAGGCCTACAAATGGTTTTCACCCCAAAAATAAATTTCTCTCATCGTATACTCACCCTCATTCCATCCCAGATGTGTATTATTTTCTTTCTTCTAGTGAACACAAATTAAGCTTTTTAGAAGATTATCTCAACCCTGTTGGACCTTTCAATGACTTGAATGGTGATCAGAACTCAGAAGCTACAAAAATCACATAAATGCAGCATAAAAGTAATCCATACCACTCCAGTGGTTTAATCCATGCCTTCAGAAGTGATATTATAGGTGTGGGTTAGAAACAGACCTATATATATATATATATACTTCAAGATGACATCACTCTGAAGTACTGCGTAAAGAATATCCCACATTCGCCCTTAGGGGGCGCTACAGGCCATGCCCAAAATTCCCATTTTCTGGTCAAAAATGTTCTAATTTTGTATATTGATACTACAGGCCAACAGGAATCCACAAACCAAGAATGGCCCACATTCGCCCTTAGGGGGCGCTACAGGCCACGCCCTAAATTCCCATTTGCTGGTCAAAAATGTTCTAATTTGGTACATTGATACTACAGGCCAACAGGAACCCACAAACAAAGAATTGCCCATATTCGCCATTAGGGGGCGCTACAGGCTATGCCCAAAATTCCCATTTTATGGTCAAAAATTTTCTAATTTGGTATATTGACACTACAGGCCAACAGAAATCCACAAACCAAGAATGTCTCACATTCGCCCTTAGGGGGTGCTAAAGGCCATTCCCAAATTGCACATTTTTTTGTCAAATACTTTCTAATTTGGTACATTAATACTACAGGCCAACAGGAACCTACAAACCAAGAATGGCTCACATTCGCCCTTAGGGGGCGCTACAGGCCATGCCCAAATGTCATTTTTTCAAAGTGACTGTATTTCCACCCCATTTATTTAGTTTTTCTGAAACCTGGTGAAAATACCTCATTTCTCATTGTAAACAAAAAACCCTACAGAAACCATACACCTACTTTTGCGAACTTGTCCTTGACGGTTTGTCCAATTTTCACCAAAATTGCACCAGATCATCTTCAAGCAGTGCCGACAAAAAGTTATGGAATTCAAGTTGATTCGTCAAACATTTTTTGATAAACGCACAAACAAATTTTACGTAGCGCTTGCAAAATAAACGTAAAGCTGTATCTCCGCAAATCTTAATTGTATTCAAACCAAACTTGGTACATGTCATCACAAGCATGACCTGAGGCTACATGCTGCGTTTCGGCGCAGCACCACCTACTGGTCCAGAGATAAATAAAAATGGCTATTTTTGTTTATATCTTATGAACGGTTTGTCCAAAAATCATAAACTGCATCAACTGCACCACCTATTTGTCAAAAGTGATAATCAATTAAATCATATTTTTAGTTAATGTTTATGATTTTTCATCCATTTGCCTAAATTCATCTTTACATGTCTTTAATTGCTATTTGCTGCAGTTGGTCTGACCATTCCAGCCATGTTGGCATGTCTTGTCATCATCTTTGTGCTTGGCCCCGGTAATGGCTGCTTGCAGCTATATTTATTATTATTATTCTTCTTCTTCCGACTGGGCGTCTATGGCAGCCCATAGAAGCGTATGCGAGAAAGTTGTAACGGTTTGACATTCTGATAGAGGACAGTCCCAACATCAAATTGACCAATTTTGGTGTCTCTAACTCATTCCCTCTAGCGCCACCACCTGTCCAAAATTTCAAAAATATTATGCTAATAACTTTTGAACCGTAAGGCCTATCAACAAAATTCTTTTTTCCTCTGATTCCTGAGCTCATGACGATTCGATTGCACCCTATGACGTCATTTTCCGTCATAAAAAATTTTCCGCCATTTTGAATTGTCCAAAAAACCTACTTTTGCGAACTCGTCCTAGACGGTTTGTCCGATTTTCACCAAAATTGCACCACATCATCTTCAAGCAGTGCCAACAAAAAGTTATGGAAATCAAGTTGATTCGTCAAACCGTTCTCGAAAAACGCACAATCAAATTTTACGTAGAGCTTGCAAAAACAAACGTAAGTCTGTATCTCCGCAACGTTTAATTGTATTCAGACCAAACTTGGTACATGTCATCACAAGCATGACCTGAGGCTACATGCTGCGTTTCGGCGCAGCGCCACCTACTGGTCCGGAGATACAGAAAATAGCTATTTTTGTTTATAACTTCTGAACGGTTTGTCCAAAAATTATAAAAGTGGTCTTGTTACATTCAGGGCATCATGCCGAGTCGACTGATATCCAATTTTCTCAGATCGGCCATTTTGGCTGTCGGCCAATTTGAATTAAGTGCTAAAATGCTGTATTTTTTGAACGCATGAATGAATTGTTACAAAACTCGGTATGGGTCATCAGTACGATGCCCTGAAGGAGCCAGAGAAGTTTCGAAACAGCGCCACCTAGTGATAAAATTACATTTTTAAATGCTTATAACTCTGGCTGGGGTTGACTTATTTTCACGGGAGTCATATTATTAGATTCCTGAATCCTTGCCGAGTCCAACGATACCAGACTTGCCAGGTTTCGGCATATGGTTTGTGCAGCGTTGTAATTTAGCGCTTAACAAACATTTGCGAATATCTTCGAAACCGCTTGTCTGATCGAGACGAAACCACCATCAGATGTTTGGAAACAGGTCGCTGGCAACATGCCAATGCCCAAATCTCAAAATATTGATAGTAAGGGGTAGTAAAATCCAATCAAAATCACGTGTCAGTTATTTTTGACCTGTTTTTTCACATAAATGTCTATAACTCTGAAGCAAATTGAGATATTTTCACCAAAATTGACACACATGTATGAGCTCACTCAGAGGACACATATGGAAATTGTGGTATTGTGCCACTTGGTGGCGCTATAAAAGAACAAAACATGAAATTACCATTGACTTAAATACAGTATTGTGATAAAAATGCTATACTTAACGAATGCATTGGTGTAACATTTTGAAACTCAGAATGTGCCATCAGCAGCATGTCCTGAAGGTTCTCAAAATATTTTGAGACAGCGCCACCTTTTGGTCAAAAGTTATAACTAAATGTCCCAAAATGCTAATAACATTTGTATAAATTTACCTATTGTAATCACACTGTTCTCAATTGATTCTTTGGGTTTTGCCAAAAACATAGATAACATTTTTCCCATAATCAGCCAAACTTCCTGTCCGCCATCTTGATTTTTATTCAATGCCTAATTTTTCAAACTCCTCCTAGACTGTTAGGGTTATGGTTTTCACCAAAATCAAATCGTATCATCTCCAGAACATGCCAACTACAATTTATGAATTTTGTGACGATAGACAAAACTGTTTTTGTAAACTGCCAGATCAAATCTTACGCATGCTGCCAAAATTACCATTCAGGCTTTATCTCTGCATTGCCTTGATATATTGACACCAAACTTTATATGTCTCATTGTCACCTCACTCTGACCACACCACATACATTTCATAACTGCACCACCTATTTGTCAAAAGTGATAATTAAATCATATTTTTAGTTAATGTATGATTTTTCATCCATTTGCCTAAATTCATCTTTACATGTCTTTAATTGCTACTTGCTGCAGTTGGTCTGACCATTCCAGCCATGTTGGCATGTCTTGTCATCTTCTTTGCGCTTGGCCCCGGTAATGGCTGCTTTGCAGCTATATTTATTAGGGGCCAAGCACCGAAGGTGCGGAGGCACCTATTGTGTCTGTTCCGGTTCTTATTATTATTAGGGGCCAAGCACCGAAGGTGCGGAGGCACCTATTGTGTCTGTTCCGGTTCTTATTCTACTACTTCTTCTTCTTCCGACTGGGCATCTATGGCAGCCCATAGAAGCGTATGCGGGAAAGTTGTAACGGTTTGACATTCTGATAGAGGACAGTCCCAACATCAAATACACCAATTTTGGTGTCTCTAACTCATTCCCTCTAGCGCCACCACCTGTCCAAAGTTTCAAAAATATTATGCTAATAACTTTTGAACCGTAAGGCCTATCAACAAAATTCTTTTTTCCTCTGATTCCTGAGCTCATGACGATTCGATTGCACCCTATGACGTCATTTTCCGTCATAAAAAATTTTCCGCCATTTTGAATTGTCCAAAAAACCTACTTTTGCGAACTCGTCCTAGACGGTTTGTCCGATTTTCACCAAAATTGCACCAGATCATCTTCAAGCAGTGCCAACAAAAAGTTATGGAAATCAAGTTGATTCGTCAAACCGTTCTCGAAAAACGCACAATCAAATTTTACGTAGAGCTTGCAAAAACAAACGTAAGTCTGTATCTCCGCAACGTTTAATTGTATTCAGACCAAACTTGGTACATGTCATCACAAGCATGACCTGAGGCTACATGCTGCGTTTCGGCGCAGCGCCACCTACTGGTCCGGAGATACAGAAAATAGCTATTTTTGTTTATAACTTCTGAACGGTTTGTCCAAAAATTATAAAAGTGGTCTTGTTACATTCAGGGCATCATGCCGAGTCGACTGATATCCAATTTTCTCAGATCGGCCATTTTGGCTGTCGGCCAATTTGAATTAAGTGCTAAAATGCTGTATTTTTTGAACGCATGAATGAATTGTTACAAAACTCGGTATGGGTCATCAGTACGATGCCCTGAAGGAGCCAGAGAAGTTTCGAAACAGCGCCACCTAGTGATAAAATTACATTTTTAAATGCTTATAACTCTGGCTGGGGTTGACTTATTTTCACGGGAGTCATATTATTAGATTCCTGAATCCTTGCCGAGTCCAACGATACCAGACTTGCCAGGTTTCGGCATATGGTTTGTGCAGCGTTGTAATTTAGCGCTTAACAAACATTTGCGAATATCTTCGAAACCGCTTGTCTGATCGAGACGAAACCACCATCAGATGTTTGGAAACAGGTCGCTGGCAACATGCCAATGCCCAAATCTCAAAATATTGATAGTAAGGGGTAGTAAAATCCAATCAAAATCACGTGTCAGTTATTTTTGACCTGTTTTTTCACATAAATGTCTATAACTCTGAAGCAAATTGAGATATTTTCACCAAAATTGACACACATGTATGAGCTCACTCAGAGGACACATATGGAAATTGTGGTATTGTGCCACTTGGTGGCGCTATAAAAGAACAAAACATGAAATTACCATTGACTTAAATACAGTATTGTGATAAAAATGCTATACTTAACGAATGCATTGGTGTAACATTTTGAAACTCAGAATGTGCCATCAGCAGCATGTCCTGAAGGTTCTCAAAATATTTTGAGACAGCGCCACCTTTTGGTCAAAAGTTATAACTAAATGTCCCAAAATGCTAATAACATTTGTATAAATTTACCTATTGTAATCACACTGTTCTCAATTGATTCTTTGGGTTTTGCCAAAAACATAGATAACATTTTTCCCATAATCAGCCAAACTTCCTGTCCGCCATCTTGATTTTTATTCAATGCCTAATTTTTCAAACTCCTCCTAGACTGTTAGGGTTATGGTTTTCACCAAAATCAAATCGTATCATCTCCAGAACATGCCAACTACAATTTATGAATTTTGTGACGATAGACAAAACTGTTTTTGTAAACTGCCAGATCAAATCTTACGCATGCTGCCAAAATTACCATTCAGGCTTTATCTCTGCATTGCCTTGATATATTGACACCAAACTTTATATGTCTCATTGTCACCTCACTCTGACCACACCACATACATTTCATAACTGCACCACCTATTTGTCAAAAGTGATAATTAAATCATATTTTTAGTTAATGTATGATTTTTCATCCATTTGCCTAAATTCATCTTTACATGTCTTTAATTGCTACTTGCTGCAGTTGGTCTGACCATTCCAGCCATGTTGGCATGTCTTGTCATCTTCTTTGCGCTTGGCCCCGGTAATGGCTGCTTTGCAGCTATATTTATTAGGGGCCAAGCACCGAAGGTGCGGAGGCACCTATTGTGTCTGTTCCGGTTCTTATTATTATTAGGGGCCAAGCACCGAAGGTGCGGAGGCACCTATTGTGTCTGTTCCGGTTCTTATTCTACTACTTCTTCTTCTTCCGACTGGGCATCTATGGCAGCCCATAGAAGCGTATGCGGGAAAGTTGTAACGGTTTGACATTCTGATAGAGGACAGTCCCAACATCAAATACACCAATTTTGGTGTCTCTAACTCATTCCCTCTAGCGCCACCACCTGTCCAAAGTTTCAAAAATATTATGCTAATAACTTTTGAACCGTAAGGCCTATCAACAAAATTCTTTTTTCCTCTGATTCCTGAGCTCATGACGATTCGATTGCACCCTATGACGTCATTTTCCGTCATAAAAAATTTTCCGCCATTTTGAATTGTCCAAAAAACCTACTTTTGCGAACTCGTCCTAGACGGTTTGTCCGATTTTCACCAAAATTGCACCAGATCATCTTCAAGCAGTGCCAACAAAAAGTTATGGAAATCAAGTTGATTCGTCAAACCGTTCTCGAAAAACGCACAATCAAATTTTACGTAGAGCTTGCAAAAACAAACGTAAGTCTGTATCTCCGCAACGCTTAATTGTATTCAGACCAAACTTGGTACATGTCATCACAAGCATGACCTGAGGCTACATGCTGCGTTTCGGCGCAGCGCCACCTACTGGTCCGGAGATACAAAAAATAGCTATTTTTGTTTATAACTTCTGAACGGTTTGTCCAAAAATCATAAAAGTGGTCTTGTTACATTCAGGGCATCATGCCGAGTCGACTGATATCCAATTTTCTCAGATCGGCCATTTTGGCTGTCGGCCAATTTGAATTAAGTGCTAAAATGTTGTATTTTTTGAACGCATGAATGAATTGTTACAAAACTCGGTATGGGTCATCAGTACGATGCCCTGAAGGAGCCAGAGAAGTTTCGAAACAGCGCCACCTAGTTATTATTGTTATTCTTCTTCTGACTGGGCGTCTATGGCAGCCCATAGAAGCGTATGCGGGAAAGTTGTAACGGTCTGACATTCTGATAAAGGACAGTCCCAACATCAAATACACCAATTTTGGTGTCTCTAACTCATTCCCTCTAGCGCCACCACCTGTCCAAAGTTTCAAAAATATTATGCTAATAACTTTTGAACCGTAAGGCCTATCAACAAAATTCTTTTTTCCTCTGATTCCTGAGCTCATGACGATTCGATTGCACCCTATGACGTCATTTTCCGTCATAAAAATATGTCCACCATTTTGAATTGTCGAAAAAACCTACTTTTGCGAACTCGTCCTAGACGGTTTGTCCGATTTTCACCAAAATTGCACCAGATCATCTTCAAGCAGTGCCAACAAAAAGTTATGGAAATCAAGTTGATTCGTCAAACCGTTTTCGAAAAACACACAATCAAATTTTACGTAGAGCTTGCAAAGACAAATGTAAGTCTGTATCTCCGCAACGCTTAATTGTATTCAGACCAAACTTGGTACATGTCATCACAAGCATGACCTGAGGCTACATGCTGCGTTTCGGCGCAGCGCCACCTACTGGTCCGGAGATATAAAAAATGGCTATTTAGGGCCCAAGCCTTGAAAAGGCGAAGGCCCTATTGTTTTCCTTAGGATTATTATTATTAGGGCCCAAGCCTTGAAAAGGTGAAGGCCCTATTGTTTTCCTCCTGATTATTAGGGCCCAAGCCTTGAAAAGGCGAAGGCCCTATTGTTTTCCTTTGGATTATTATTATTAGGGCCCAAGCCTTGAAAAGGCGAAGGCCCTATTGTTTTCCTCCTGATTATTAGGGCCCAAGCCTTGAAAAGGCGAAGGCCCTATTGTTTTCCTTAGGATTATTATTATTATTATTATTTTATCGACTATTCGGGCACTTTTGGGGACCATAACGTGCTCTAAAACTCTTGAAAACGCTGGGCTGAAGATGGTACCCGGGCGTGGCAGGGGGGCTTAACAGCGCCCCCTGGAACGGGGTCCGAAACCTTGGTCCATAATTCAAACACACTTGCATGTAATAATATGAAAGTCGGTACACATATAGATCTCATCGTTTCATATATCCTTCATGCTCTTACATTTTACCTCAGCCCAACAGGAAGTCGGCTATTTAGGGATGTTTGGAAAACGTATGCAATGGAATTTGAAATACTCCTCCTAGAGAAATCATTTAATCGCCACGAATCTCAGTCAGCATGAAGTCAAGACATTGAGGATGAAAAATTGCCTGCGGATTTTTGATATCTCGAACGGTTTGGCCGTGGCGAGGAAACAAATTTATGGCGAGAAAAGTGAGACAGGAAGTGTGTTATAACTTCTGCATAAATTAACAGATCTTGATGAAACTTCAGCAGTGTTCGTTGTAAGAGGCCGATCACATGGATGTGACTGTTGTGAGTCAAAGTTATAGCACCACCAACTGGCAGCAGGAAGTGTGTCACTTTCAAAATGCTTTGAAATCACCCTCTTGTTTTTACCCGATTTGCTTCAAACTTTACGTGTATAATGTAAACACACGGCAGATTTAGACCTGTGAAAGGATTATTGATATCTTAGATACTGTTGCCGTGGCAACGCTTCAAACTTTACTATTCTTTATTGATGCTTTTGAGACTCTTAACATAATTGAAATTGCATGAAACTCGACAGACACGTCACATTTATTAGCCAGTAGACATGTGCAAAGTTTCAGAAATGGGTGTGGTGAGGGGCTCAGTAGCGCCACCTTTTGACAAAAAAGTGGGGGGTTAGTTTCATCTACAGGTACAAAAATTGGTATTGATATAGTTCTCCTCAAGCTGGACAACTTTCTAATTTACAGTCATTAGCTCCGACCAACAGAAAGTCAGATATTTTGGTTTGAATGTGGAGAAAATGTCAGAATTTTCCAGTCACTCTCTGAGTCTCTGTGTGTGAGGAGGAGGAAGGGAGGGGGGTCTTGTGAAGTAATACATAGGGCTATACTGCCCTCTTGTGTTCAACATAGTATGATTTACATTAACTTTTGCACGATATTCTAATTTTTCGAGTTTCACCTGTATGCAGAGTTGACAGAAAAATGTTACACACGCCGTTGCAGGTGAATACAACAAAGAACTAAAGCCCCGCCTCACCCAGTTCGGGTACCGGACCTTGTTGAAACAATCATGCATCTATCTGGCAGAGTGACAAATTTTCGCCAGCGCCTTCACCCTGAACATGGTCAAAAAAATACAGACTAATGTCAATGCATTGCACATTTTCAATTCCGAAGGTATCCTTGATATCTTAAATATTTAGTACATTTTAGATCAATAAAATACAGTCAAAATATCAACTGAAATGGAAAAGTACAAGAAAACCCATGTTTAATCCACTGTCTGTTCATTCTCGGAGTGGCAATTACAAGAAATGTCCAATAGAGGGCAGCCAAGCCTCATTGTTCAATGATTTACAACAGGTCTGAGTCCAGAATGGGCAGGGACTGAGTTCAACAGTTGGTTGAGCTCTTTTGCTGTCGAATCCAGAAAAAAGGCAAACAATGTGTCCCCACTCACTATATACATCAACTGAGTGGCGGATACAATTTTTAACAACCTTTAACCATTTACAGCCAGAGCGTTCAAATTTGGGAACAATTATTCCCATGGTTCCTGTCTCAGTGTCATCATCGTCCAATCACCGATTTTATTTCTGAAATCTGCCCAGATACTCATGACAATAAAAGCTAAAGGCACATGTGATTGGTTAAGGGGATTTTATTTCTGAAATCTGCCCAGATACTCATGACAATAGAAGCTAAAGGCACATGTGATTGGTTAAGGGGTTACTGGGCAAAAATAATAACTGTATCGTCATCACCGTCTTCCTTCATTTCATTGGGAAGGTGATATCACGAGAGATTTACTCCAGTGTTGGATTTACTGCTTCAAATTAAATACTGAGGCGATTTTTGCAAGGTAAGAACGTCATTTAACATGTGTTGTCTATATTTTCTATTGAAAGTCAAAACGTTTTAGTTATGAAGTATTTATTTGTAGGAGTATTGCTAGTTATTTCTGGGGAAAAAATGACGAAACAACTCAAATAAATGTTTGTGAGCAGTTTTGTGTGAAACCGCGAGATGCGTCGCGTCTAACGCACGAGCCCCGATGAGAGTTACTGCACAAAGGTCAGTGAGATGTGTTTTACTGCTTCCCAGTTTGAATATTCAAGTGATTTTACACTATTCAACTCAACAAATGGCATTACAACTCAAATAAATGTTTGCGTGGAAAAATCGGGAACCATTATTGAATTCTGGCATTATTACGGGGGTCAACAATGGCGCTGTGACGTCCTTTCAGATGCATTGTTCTAAACAGCGGAAAAAACTTAAACAAAATACTGCGTCATTTTTGCCCATTCAGATACATGGAAGAGATCATTACAAACTATAAAAGGTCTACTTTTATTTGTGTACACTTACAATAACAACAAAACCTTGAGCTTTTGTAAAATAACGAAAATAAACAGGGTGCGCCGAATCTGTCTTAGCGATCATCTGTCTGATACACGTCAGAAAAATCAAGTGAAACTCCGCGAACACTTATCACACAAACATGAAACATATGTCTAAAGAAAGAAGGGATGGACGGATCGATCCTAAAGTATCAATACTTCCGAGAATGATGTTTCATCTGCGTGTTCACTGACAGCACGCGATAGTGAGGCGATCTCATTTTTACTCGCATCATCAATGCGAGCAATGTTTGTCTGTTGTATGTGTTTTTAACACTTTCCTGTTTGAACTTTCAAGCGATTTTACACCATTCAACTCAACAAATGGCAAAACAACTCAAATAAATATTTGTGTGAAACAGCGAGCAGCGTCACATCTAACTCACGAGCCCCGATGAGAGATCGCATTCGCTTCTTCTTGCGTTTGAACGGACAATTTCATACAACAAAATGTCAAAATACATGATATATTGTCTGTTTTTTCTCAAGTGAACATAAACAGTTGATGAAGAAATCGCGAATCTAAATCTAGTATCAACACTTCCGAGAATGATTATCAGCGTTGTGTCTGACAGCGCGAGGCATCTCATTTTTACTCGCATCTTCATGGAGGTTTGTCGGTTGTATGTAGTTTCACAATCTCAATCAATTAATCTCTGAAATGAATACAGATGTAACAGCATGAAAATAATGAGACTTCACAGTTCCCAAAAGATTAAACTCAATAAAGCAAGCCGCACAGACTGTGCCTTGAATGAAATGCGTTTAAAATCCTCTTAAAGAGACAGTAACAATTTTCCAAGTAAATAAAAAGTAGGCCTACAAATGGTTTTCACCCCAAAAATAAATTTCTCTCATCGTATACTCACCCTCATTCCATCCCAGATGTGTATTATTTTTTTTCTTCTAGTGAACACAAATTAAGCTTTTTAGAAGATTACCTCAACCCTGTTGGACCTTTCAATGACTTGAATGGTGATCAGAACTCAGAAGCTACAAAAATCACATAAATGCAGCATAAAAGTAATCCATACCACTCCAGTGGTTTAATCCATGCCTTCAGAAGTGATATTATAGGTGTGGGTTAGAAACAGACCTATATATATATATATATATACTTCAAGATGACATCACTCTGAAGTACTGCGTAAAGAATATCCCACATTCGCCCTTAGGGGGCGCTACAGGCCATGCCCAAAATTCCCATTTTCTGGTCAAAAATGTTCTAATTTTGTATATTGATACTACAGGCCAACAGGAATCCACAAACCAAGAATGGCCCACATTCGCCCTTAGGGGGCGCTACAGGCCACGCCCTAAATTCCCATTTGCTGGTCAAAAATGTTCTAATTTGGAACATTGATACTACAGGCCAACAGGAACACACAAACAAAGAATTGCCCATATTCGCCATTAGGGGGCGCTACAGGCTATGCCCAAAATTCCCATTTTATGGTCAAAAATTTTCTAATTTGGTATATTGACACTACAGGCCAACAGAAATCCACAAACCAAGAATGTCTCACATTCGCCCTTAGGGGGTGCTAAAGGCCATTCCCAAATTGCACATTTTTTTGTCAAATACTTTCTAATTTGGTACATTAATACTACAGGCCAACAGGAACCTACAAACCAAGAATGGCTCACATTCGCCCTTAGGGGGCGCTACAGGCCATGCCCAAATGTCATTTTTTCAAAGTGATTGTATTTCCACCCCATTTATTTAGTTTTTCTGAAACCTGGTGAACATACCTCATTTCTCATTGTAAACAAAAAACCCTACAGGATCCATAAGGTCCGGCATGATGGATTTTCCTGTACACTGAAAATGTTTAGTTTAGGATTCAGACAGAAAGACATGTTTTTTGGATTTTTTCATTGGGAGGGTTTAACCCCAACCCTCTATTGATCAATTTTAAATGATTTGCCATTTTGAGGAGGAATCGCATTGCTGCTTGCAGCTATATTTTTGAGTTGTTGCTGTGTCCATCATCCTTTGTTTTCCGAAAGCCACCAAGTGGAAATGAGCCCGGTAACTAAAGGCACCAGGGTTGCGGTGCAACCGGCTTGGGCCCGTCATCGCTGCTTGCAGCTTTAATTAGGGGCCAAGCACCGAAGGTGTGGAGGCACCTATTGTGTCTTTTCCGGTTCTTATTATTAGGGGCCAAGCACCGAAGGTGCGGAGGCACCTATTGTGTCTGTTCCGGTTCTTATTATTATTAGGGGCCAAGCACCGAAGGTGCGGAGGCACCTATTGTGTCTGTTCCGGTTCTTATTATTCTTCTTCTTCTTCTTCTTCTTCTTCTTCCGACTGGGCGTCTATGGCAGCCCATAGAAGCGTATGCGGGAAAGTTGTAACGGTTTGACATTCTGATAGAGGACAGTCCCAACATCAAATTGACCAATTTTGGTGTCTCTAACTCATTCCCTCTAGCGCCACCACCTGTCCAAAGTTTCAAAAATATTATGCTAATAACTTTTGAACCGTAAGGCCTATCAACAAAATTCTTTTTTCCTCTGATTCCTGAGCTCATGACGATTCGACTGCACCCTATGACGTCATTTTCCGTCATAAAAAATTTTCCGCCATTTTGAATTGTCCAAAAAACCTACTTTTGCGAACTCGTCCTAGACGGTTTGTCCGATTTTCACCAAAATTGCACCAGATCATCTTCAAGCAGTGCCAACAAAAAGTTATGGAAATCAATTTGATTCGTCAAACCGTTTTCGAAAAACGCACAATCAAATTTTACGTAGAGCTTGCAAAAACAAACGTAAGGCTGTATCTCCGCAACGCTTAATTGTATTCAGACCAAACTTGGTACATGTCATCACAAGTATGACCTGAGGCTACATGCTGCGTTTCGGCGCAGCGCCACCTACTAATCCGGAGATATAAAAAATGGATATTTTTGTTTTTAACTTCTGAACGGTTTGTCCAAAAATCATAAAAGTGGTCTCGTTAGATTCAGGGCATCATGCCGAGTCAACTGATATCCAATTTTCTCAGATCGGCCATTTTGGCTGTCGGCCATTTTGAATTATGTGCTAAAATGCTGTATTTTTTGAACGCATGAATGAATTGTTACAAAACTCAGTATGGGTCATCAGTACGATGCCCTGAAGGAGCCAGAGAAGTTTCGAAACAGCGCCACTTAGTGGTAAAATTACATTTTTAAATGCTTATAACTCTGGCTGGGGTTGACTTATTTTCACGGGAGTCATATTATTAGATTCCTGAATCCTTGCCGAGTCCAACGATACCAGACTTCCCAGGTTTCGGCATATGGTTTGTGCAGCGTTGTAATTTAGCGCTTAAAAAACATTTGCGAATATCTTCAAAACCGCTTGTCCGATCGAGACGAAACCACCATCAGATGTTTGGAAACAGGTCGCTGGCAACATGCCAATGCCCAAATCTCAAAATATTGATAGTAAGGGGTAGTAAAATCCAATCAAAATCACGTGTCAGTTATTTTTGACCTGTTTTTTCACATAAATGTCTATAACTCTGAAGCAAATTGAGATATTTTCACCAAAATTGACATACACATGTATGAGCTCACTCAGAGGACATATATGGAAATTGTGGTATTGTGCCACTTGGTGGCGCTATAAAAGAACAAAACATGAAATTACCATTGACTTAAATACAGTATTGTGATAAAAATGCTATACTTAACGAATGCATTGGTGTAACATTTTGAAACTCAGAATGTGCCATCAGCAGCATGTCCTGAAGGTACTCAAAATATTTTGAGACAGCGCCACCTTTTGGTCAAAAGTTATAACTAAATGTCCCAAAATGCTAATAACATTTGTATAAATTTACCTATTGTAATCACACTGTTCTCAATTGATTCTTTGGGTTTTGCCAAAAACATAGATAACATTTTTCCCATAATCAGCCAAACTTCCTGTCCGCCATCTTGATTTTCATTCAATGCCTACTTTTTCAAACTCCTCCTAGACTGTTAGGGTTATGGTTTTCACCAAAATCAAATCGTATCATCTCCAGAACATGCCAACTACAATTTATGGATTTTGTGACGATAGACAAAACTGTTTTTGTAAACTGCCAGATCAAAGCTTACGCATGCTGCCAAAATTACCATTCAGGCTTTATCTCTGCATTGCCTTGATATATTGACACCAAACTTTATGTCTCATTGTCACCTCACTCTGATCACACCACATACATTTCATAACTGCACCACCTATTTTTTCAAAAGTGATAATTAAATCATATTTTTAGTTAATGTATGATTTTTCATCCATTTGCCTAAATTCATCTTTACATGTCTTAAATTGCTACTTGCTGCAGTTGGTCTGACCATTCCAGCCATGTTGGCATGTCTTGTCATCTTCTTTGCGCTTGGCCCCGGTAATGGCTGCTTTGCAGCTATATTTAGGGGCCAAGCACCGAAGGTGCGGAGGCACCTATTGTGTCTGTTCCGGTTCTTCTTCTTATTATTCTTCTTCTTCTTCTTCTTCTTCCGACTGGGCGTCTATGGCAGCCCATAGAAGCGTATGCGGGAAAGTTGTAACGGTTTGACATTCTGATAGAGGACAGTCCCAACATAAAATTGACCAATTTTGGTATCTCTAACTCATTCCCTCTAGCGCCACCACCTGTCCAAAGTTTCAAAAATATTATGCTAATAACTTTTGAACCGTAAGGCCTATCAACAAAATTCTTTTTTCCTCTGATTCCTGAGCTCATGACGATTCGACTGCACCCTATGACGTCATTTTCCGTCATAAAAAATTTTCAAGTAGCACTTGCAAAAACAAACTTAAGGCTGTATCTAAGCAACGCTTAATTGTATTCAGACCAAACTTGGTACATGTCATCACAAGCATGACATGAGGCTACATGCTGCATTTCGGTGCAGCGCCACCTACTGGTCCAGAGATACAAAAAATGGCTATTTTTGTTTATAACTTATGAACGGTTTGTCCAAAAATCATAAACCGCATCAACTGCACCACCTATTTGTCGAAAGTGATAATCAATTAAATCATATTTTTAGTTAATGTTTATGATTTTTCATCCATTTGCCTAAATTCATCTTTACATCTCTTTAAGTGCTACTTGCTGCAGTTGGTCTGACCATTCCAGCCATGTTGGCATGTCTTGTCATCATCTTTGCGCTTGGCCCCGGTAATGGCTGCTTGCAGCTATATTTAGGGGCCAAGCACCGAAGGTGCGGAGGCACCTATTGTGTCTGTTCCGGTTCTTATTATTCTTCTTCTTCTTCTTCTTCTTCTTCTGACTGGGCGTCTATGGCAGCCCATAGAAGCGTATGCGGGAAAGTTGTAACGGTTTGACATTCTGATAAAGGACAGTCCCAACATCAAATTGACCAATTTTGGTGTCTCTAACTCATTCCCTCTAGCGCCACCACCTGTCCAAAGTTTCAAAAATATTATGCTAATAACTTTTGAACCGTAAGGCCTATCAACAAAATTCTTTTTTCCTCTGATTCCTGATCTCATGACGATTCGATTGCACCCTATGACGTCATTTTCCGTCATAAAAAAATTTCCGCCATTTTGAATTGTCCAAAAAACCTACTTTTGCGAACTCGTCCTAGACGGTTTGTCCGATTTTCACCAAAATTGCACCACATCATCTTCAAGCAGTGCCAACAAAAAGTTATGGAAATCAAGTTGATTCGTCAAACCGTTCTCGAAAAACGCACAATCAAATTTTACGTAGAGCTTGCAAAAACAAACGTAAGGCTGTATCTCCGCAGCGCTTAATTGTATTCAGACCAAACTTGGTACATGTCATCACAAGCATGACCTGAGGCTACATGCTGCGTTTCGGCGCAGCGCCACCTACTGGTCCGGAGATATAGAAAATAGCTATTTTTGTTTATAACTTCTGAACGGTTTGTCCAAAAATCATAGAAGTGGTCTTGTTACATTCAGGGCATCATGCCGAGTCGACTGATATCCAATTTTCTCAGATCGGCCATTTTGGCTGTCGGCCAATTTGAATTAAGTGCTAAAATGCTGTATTTTTTGAACGCATGAATGAATTGTTACAAAACTCGGTATGGGTCATCAGTAGGATGCCCTGAAGGAGCCAGAGAAGTTTCGAAACAGCGCCACCTAGTTATTATTGTTATTCTTCTTCTGACTTGGCGTCTATGGCAGCCCATAGAAGCGTATGCGGGAAAGTTGTAACGGTCTGACGTTCTGATAGAGGACAGTCCCAACATCAAATACACCAATTTTGGTGTCTCTAACTCATTCCCTCTAGCGCCACCACCTGTCCAAATTTTCAAAAATATTATGCTAATAACTTTTGAACCGTAAGGCCTATCAACAAAATTCTTTTTCCCTCTGATTCCTGAGCTCATGACGATTCGATTGCATCCTATGACGTCATTTTCAGTCATAAAAAATTTTCCGCCATTTTGAATTGTCCAAAAAACCTACTTTTGCGAACTCGTCCTAGACGGTTTGTCCGATTTTCACCAAAATTGCACCAGATCATCTTCAAGCAGTGCCAACAAAAAGTTATGGAAATCAAGTTGATTCGTCAAACCGTTTTCGAAAAACGCACAATCAAATTTTACGTAGAGCTTGCAAAAACAAACGTAAGGCTGTATCTCCGCAACGCTTAATTGTATTCAGACCAAACTTGGTACATGTCATCACAAGCATGACCTGAGGCTACATGCTGCGTTTCGGCGCAGCGCCACCTACTGATCCGGAGATATAAAAAATGGATATTTTTGTTTTTAACTTCTGAACAGTTTGTCCAAAAATCATAAAAGTGGTCTCGTTAGATTCAGGGCATCATGCCGAGTCAACTGATATCCAATTTTCTCAGATCGGCCATTTTGGCTGTCGGCCATTTTGAATTATGTGCTAAAATGCTGTATTTTTTGAACGCATGAATGGATTGTTACAAAACTCAGTATGGGTCATCAGTACGATGCCCTGAAGGAGCCAGAGAAGTTTCGAAACAGCGCCACCTAGTGCTAAAATTACATTTTTAAATGCTTATAACTCTGGCTGGGGTTGACTTATTTTCACGGGAGTCATATTATTAGATTCCTGAATCCTTGCCGAGCCCAACAATACCAGACTTGCCAGGTTTCGGCATATGGTTTGGGCAGCGTTGTAATTTAGCGCTTAAAAAACATTTGCGAATATCTTCGAAACCGCTAGTCCGATCGAGACGAAACCACCATCAGATGTTTGGAAACAGTTCACTGGCAACATGCCAATGCCTAAATTTCAAAATATTGATAATAAGGGGTAGTAAAATCCAATCAAATTCACGTTTCAGTTATTTTTGACCTGTTTTTTCACATAAATGTCTATAACTCCGAAGCAAATTGAGATATTTTCACCAAAATTGACATACACATGTATGAGCTCACTCAGAGGACACATATGGAAATTGTGGTATTGTGCCACTTGGTGGCGCTATAAAAGAACAAAACATGTAATTACCATTGACTTAAATACAGTATTGTGATAAAAATGCTATACTTAACGAATGCATTGGTGTAACATTTTGAAACTCAGAATGTGCCATCAGCAGCATGTCCTGAAGGTACTCAAAATATTTTGAGACAGCGCCACCTTTTGGTCAAAAGTTATAACTAAATGTCCCAAAATGCTAATAACATTTGTATAAATTTACCTATTGTAATCACACTGTTCTCAATTGATTCTTTGGGTTTTGCCAAAAACATAGATAACATTTTTCCCATAATCAGCCAAACTTCCTGTCCGCCATCTTGATTTTCATTCAATGCCTACTTTTTCAAACTCCTCCTAGACTGTTAGGGTTATGGTTTTCACCAAAATCAAATCGTATCATCTCCAGAACATGCCAACTACAATTTATGGATTTTGTGACGATAGACAAAACTGTTTTTGTAAACTGCCAGATCAAAGTCTACGCATGCTGCCAAAATTACCATTCAGGCTTTATCTCTGCATTGCCTTGATATATTGACACCAAACTTTATATGTCTCATTGTCACCTCATTCTGACCACACCACATACATTTCATAACTGCACCACCTATTTGTCAAAAGTGATAATCAATTAAATCATATTTTTAGTTAATGTATGATTTTTCATCTATTTGCCTAAATTCATCTTTACATGTCTTTAATTGCTACTTGCTGCAGTTGGTCTGACCATTCCAGCCATGTTGGCATGTCTTGTCATCTTCTTTGCGCTTGGCCCCGGTAATGGCTGCTTTGCAGCTATATTTAGGAGGCCAAGCACCGAAGGTGCGGAGGCACCTATTGTGTCTGTTCCGGTTCTTATTATTCTTCTTCTTCTTCTTCTTCTTCTGACTGGGCGTCTATGGCAGCCCATAGAAGCGTATGCGGGAAAGTTGTAACGGTTTGACATTCTGATAAAGGACAGTCCCAACATCAAATTGACCAATTTTGGTGTCTCTAACTCATTCCCTCTAGCGCCACCACCTGTCCAAAGTTTCAAAAATATTATGCTAATAACTTTTGAACCGTAAGGCCTATCAACAAAATTCTTTTTTCCTCTGATTCCTGAGCTCATGACGATTCGATTGCACCCTATGACGTCATTTTCCGTCATAAAATTTTTTACGCCATTTTGAATTGTCCAAAAAACCTACTTTTGCGAACTCGTCCTAGACGGTTTGTCTGATTTTCACCAAAATTGCACAAGATCATCTTCAAGCAGTTCTGACAAAAAGTTATGGAATTCAAGTTGATTCGTCAAACTCTTTTTGATAAACGCACAAACAAATTTTACGTAGCGCTTGCAAAAACAAACATAAGGCTGCATCTCCGCAACACTTAATTGTATTCAGACCAAACTTGGTACATGTCATCACAAGCATGACCTGAGGCTACATTCTGTGTTTCGCCACAGCGCCACCTACTGATCCGGAGATACAAAAAATTGATATTTTTGATTATAACTTCTGAACGGTTTGTCCAAAAATCATAAAAGTAGTCTCGTTACATTCAGGGCATCATGCCGAGTCGACTGATATCCAATTTTCTCAGATCGGTAATTTTGGCCGTCGGCCATTTTTAATTATGTGCTAAAATGTTTTATTTTTTGAACGCATGAATGAATTGTTACAAAACTCGGTATGGGTCATCAGTACGATGCCTTGAAGGAGCCAGAGAAGTTTCGAAACAGCGCCACCTAGTGGTAAAATTAAATTTTCAAATGCTTATAACTCTGGCTGGGGTTGACTTATTTTCACGGGAGTCATATTATTAGACTCCTGAATACTTGCAGAGTCCAACAATACCAGACTTGCCAGGTTTCAAAACAGCGCCACCTAGTTATTCTTTTTCTTCTTCCGACTGTTCGTCTATGGCAGCCCATAGAAGCGTATGCGGCAAACTTGTAACAGTTTGATATTCTGATAGAGGACAGTCCCAACATCAAATACACCAATTTTGGTGTCTCTAACTCATTCCCTGTAGCGCCACCACCTGTCCAAAGTTTCAAAAATATTATGCTAATAACTTTTGAACCGTAAGGCCTATCAACAAAACTCTTTTTTCCTCTGATTCCTGAGCTCATGTCGATTCGATTGCACCATATGACTTCATTTTCCGTCATTAAAATTTTTCCGCCATTTTGAATTGTCCAAAAAACCTACTTTTGCGAACTCGTCCTAGACGGTTTGTCCGATTTTCACCAAAATTGCACCAGATCATCTTCAAGCAGTGCCGACAAAAAGTTATGGAATTCAAGTTGATTCGTCAAACTGTTTTCGATAAATGCACAAACAAATTTTACGTAACGCTTGCAAAAACAAACATAAGGCTGTATCTCCGCAACACTTAATTGTATTCAGACCAAACTTGGTACATGTCATCACAAGCATGACCTGAGGCAACATTCTGCGTTTCGGCACAGCGCCACCTACTGATCCGGAGATTCAATAATTGGCTATTTTTGTTTATAACTTCTGAAAGGTTTGTCCAAAAATCATAAAAGTGATCTCGTTACATTCAGGGCATCATGCCGAGTCGACTGATATCCAATTTTCTCAGATCGGCCATTTTGGCTGTCGGCCAATTTGAATTAAGTGCTAAAATGTTTTATTTTTTGAACGCATGAATGAATTGTTACAAAACTCGGTATGGGTCATCAGTACGATGCCTTGAAGGAGCCAGAGAAGTTTCGAAACAGCGCCACCTAGTGGTAAAATTAAATTTTCAAATGCTTATAACTCTGGCTGGGGTTGACTTATTTTCACGGGAGTCATATTATTAGACTCCTGAATACTTGCAGAGTCCAACAATACCAGACTTGCCAGGTTTCAAAACAGCGCCACCTAGTTATTCTTTTTCTTCTTCCGACTGTTCGTCTATGGCAGCCCATAGAAGCGTATGCGGCAAACTTGTAACAGTTTGATATTCTGATAGAGGACAGTCCCAACATCAAATACACCAATTTTGGTGTCTCTAACTCATTCCCTGTAGCGCCACCACCTGTCCAAAGTTTCAAAAATATTATGCTAATAACTTTTGAACCGTAAGGCCTATCAACAAAACTCTTTTTTCCTCTGATTCCTGAGCTCATGTCGATTCGATTGCACCATATGACTTCATTTTCCGTCATTAAAATTTTTCCGCCATTTTGAATTGTCCAAAAAACCTACTTTTGCGAACTCGTCCTAGACGGTTTGTCCGATTTTCACCAAAATTGCACCAGATCATCTTCAAGCAGTGCCGACAAAAAGTTATGGAATTCAAGTTGATTCGTCAAACTGTTTTCGATAAATGCACAAACAAATTTTACGTAACGCTTGCAAAAACAAACATAAGGCTGTATCTCCGCAACACTTAATTGTATTCAGACCAAACTTGGTACATGTCATCACAAGCATGACCTGAGGCAATATTCTGCGTTTCGGCACAGCGCCACCTACTGATCCGGAGATTCAATAATTGGCTATTTTTGTTTATAACTTCTGAAAAGTTTGTCCAAAAATCATAAAAGTGATCTCGTTACATTCAGGGCATCATGCCGAGTCGACTGATATCCAATTTTCTCAGATCGGCCATTTTGGCTGTCGGCCAATTTGAATTAAGTGCTAAAATGTTGTATTTTTTGAACGCATGAATGAATTGTTACAAAACTCGGTATGGGTCATCAGTACGATGCCCTGGAGGAGCCAGAGAAGTTTCGAAACAGCGCCTCCTAGTGGTAAAATTACATTTTCAAATGCTTATAACTCTGGCTGGGGTTGACTTATTTTCACAGGAGTCATATTATTAGATTCCTGAATCCTTGCCGAGTCCAACGATTCCAGACTTGCCAGGTTTTCGCATATGGTTTGTGCAGCGTTGTAATTTAGCGCTTAAAAAAATTTGCAGATATCCTCGAAACCGCTAGTCCGATCAAGATGAAACCACCATCAGAAGTTTGGAAACAGGTCGCTGGCAACATGCCAATGCCCAAATCTCAAAATATTGATAGTAAGGGGTAGTAAAATCCAATCAAATCACGTGTCAGTTATTTTTGACCTGTTTTTTCACATAAATGTCTATAACTCCGAAGCAAATTGAGATATTTTCACTAAAATTGACGCACACATGTATGGGCTCACTCAGAGGACACATATGGAAATTGTGGTATTGTGCCACTTGGTGGCGCTATAAAAGAACAAAACATGAAATTACCATTGACTTAAATACAGTATTGTGATAAAAATCCTATACTTAACGAATGCATTGGTGTAACATTACGAAACTCAGAATGTGCCATCAGCAGCATGTCCTGAAGGTACTCAAAATATTTTGAGACAGCGCCACCTTTTGGTCAAAAGTTATAACTAAATATCCCAAAATGCTAATAACATTTGTATAAATTTACCTATTGTAATCACACTGTTCTCAATTGATTCTTTGGGTTTTGCCAAAAACATAGATAACATTTTTCCCATAATCAGCCAAACTTCCTGTCCGCCATCTTGATTTTCCGTCAATGCCTACTTTTTCAAACTCCTCCTAGATCGTTAGGGTTATGGTTTTCACCAAAAATCGAATCGTATCATCTCCAGACCATGCCAACTACAATTTATGGATTTTGTGACGATAGACAAAACTGTTTTTGTAAACTGCCAGATCAAAGCCTACGCATGCTGCCAAAATTACCATTCAGGCTTTATCTCTGCAATGCCTTGACATTTTGACACCAAACTTTATATGTCTCATTGTCACCTCGCTCTGACCACACCACATACATTTCATAACTGCACCACCTATTTGTCGAAAGTGGTAATCAATTAAATCATATTTTTAGTTAATGTATATGATTTTTCATCCATTTGCCTAAATTCATCTTTACATGTCTTTAATTGCTACTTGCTGCAGTTGGTCTGACCATTCCAGCCATGTTGGCATGTCTTGTCATCATCTTTACGCTTGGCCCCGGTAATGGCTGCTTGCAGCTATATTTATTCTTCTTCTTCTTCCGACTGGGTGTCTATGGCAGCCCATAGAAGCGTATGCGGGAAAGTTGTAACGGTTTGACATTCTGATAGAGGACTGTCCCAACATCAAATACACCAATTTTGGTGTCTCTAACTCATTTCCTCTAGCGCCACCACCTGTCCAAATTTTCAAAAATATTATGCTAATAACTTTTGAACCGTAAGGCCTATCAACAAAATTCTTTTTCCTCTGATTCCTGAGCTCATGACGATTCGATTGCACCCTATGACGTCATTTTCCGTCATAAAATTTTTTCCGCAATTTTGAATTGTCCAAAAAACCTACTTTTGCAAACTCGTCCTAGACGGTTTGTCCGATTTTCACCAAAATTGCACCAGATCATCTTCAAGCAGTGCCCACAAAAAGTTATGGAATTCAAGTCGATTCGTCAAACCATTTTTGATAAACGCACAAACAAATTTTACGTAGTGCTTGCAAAAGCAAACATAAGGCTGTATCTCCGCAACACTTAATTGTATTCAGACCAAACTTGGTACATGTCATCACAAGCATGACCTGAGGCTACAGGCTGCGTTTCGGTGCAGCGCCACCTACTGGTCCGGAGATAAATAAAAATGGCTATTTTTGTTTATAACTTCTGAACGGTTTGTCCAAAAATCATAAACCGCATCAACTGCACCACCTATTTGTCGAAAGTGCTAATCAATTAAATCATATTTTTAGTTAATGTTTATGATTTTTCATCCATTTGCCTAAATTCATCTTTACATCTCTTTAAGTGCTACTTGCTGCAGTTGGTCTGACCATTCTAGCCATGTTGGCATGTCTTGTCATCATCTTTGCGCTTGGCCCCGGTAATGGCTGCTTGCAGCTATATTTATTATTCTTCTTCCGACTGGGCGTCTATGGCAGCCCATAGAAGCGTATGTGGGAAAGTTGTAACGGTTTGACATTCTGATAGAGGACAGTCCCAACATCAAATAGACCAATTTTGGTGTCTCTAACTCATTCCCTCTAGCGCCACCACCTGTCCAAATTTTCAAAAATATTATGCTAATAACTTTTGAACCGTAAGGCCTATCAACAAAATTCTTTTTTCCTCTGATTCCTGAGCTCATGACGATTCGATTGCACCATATGACGTCATTTTCCGTCATAAAATTTTTTACGCCATTTTGAATTGTCCAAAAAACCTACTTTTGCAAAATCGTCCTAGACGGTTTGTCCGATTTTCACCAAAATTGCACCAGATCATCTTCAAGCATTGCCGACAAAAAGTTATGGAATTCAAGTTGATTCGTCAAACCATTTTTGATAAACGCACAAACAAATTTTACGTAGTGCTTGCAAAAACAAACATAAGGCTGTATCTCCGCAATACTTAATTGTATTCAGACCAAACTTGGTACATGTCATCACAAGCATGACCTGAGGCTACATGCTGCGTTTCGGCACAGCGCCACCTACTGATCCGGAGATACAAAAAAATGGCTATTTTTGATTATAACTTCTGAACGGTTTGTCCAAAAATCATAAAAGTGGTCTCGTTACATTCAGGGCATCATGCCGAGTCGACTGATATCCAATTTTCTCAGATCGGTCATTTTGGCTGTCGGCCATTTTGAATTTTGTGCTAAAATGCTGTATTTTTTGAACGCATGAATGAATTGTTACAAAACTCGGTATGGGTCATCAGTACAATGCCCTGGAGGAGCCAGAGAAGTTTCGAAACAGCGCCTCCTAGTGGTAAAATTACATTTTCAAATGCTTATAACTCTGGCTGGGGTTGACTTATTTTCACGGGAGTCATATTATTAGATTCCTGAATCCTTGCCGAGTCCAACGATTCCAGACTTGCCAGGTTTTCGCATATGGTTTGTGCAGCGTTGTAATTTAGCGCTTAAAAAACATTTGCAGATATCCTCGAAACCGCTAGTCCGATCAAGACGAAACCACCATCAGAAGTTTGGAAACAGGTCGCTGGCAACATGCCAATGCCCAAATCTCAAAATATTGATAGTAAGGGGTAGTAAAATCCAATCAAATCACGTGTCAGTTATTTTTGACCTGTTTTTTCACATAAATGTCTATAACTCCGAAGCAAATGGAGATATTTTCACCAAAATTGACGCACACATGTATGGGCTCACTCAGAGGACACATATGGAAATTGTGGTATTGTGCCACTTGGTGGCGCTATAAAAGAACAAAACATCAAATTACCATTGACTTAAATACAGTATTGTGATAAAAATCCTATACTTAACGAATGCATTGGTGTAACATTACGAAACTCAGAATGTGCCATCAGCAGCATGTCCTGAAGGTACTCAAAATATTTTGAGACAGCGCCACCTTTTGGTCAAAAGTTATAACTAAATTTCCCAAAATGCTAATAACATTTGTATAAATTTACCTATTGTAATCACACTGTTCTCAATTGATTGTTTGGGTTTTGCCAAAAACATAGATAACATTTTTCCCATAATCAGCCAAACTTCCTGTCCGCCATCTTGATTTTCCTTCAATGCCTACTTTTTCAAACTCCTCCTAGATCGTTAGGGTTATGGTTTTCACCAAAAATCGAATCGTATCATCTCCAGACCATGCCAACTACAATTTATGGATTTTGTGACGATAGACAAAACTGTTTTTGTAAACTGCCAGATCAAAGCCTACGCATGCTGCCAAAATTACCATTCAGGCTTTATCTCTGCAATGCCTTGACATTTTGACACCAAACTTTATATGTCTCATTGTCACCTCACTCTGACCACACCACATACATTTCATAACTGCACCACCTATTTGTCGAAAGTGATAATCAATTAAATCATATTTTTAGTTAATGTATATGATTTTTCATCCATTTGCCTAAATTCATCTTTACATGTCTTTAATTGCTACTTGCTGCAGTTGGTCTGACCATTCCAGCCATGTTGGCATGTCTTGTCATCATCTTTGCGCTTGGCCCCGGTAATGGCTGCTTGCAGCTATATTTATTCTTCTTCTTCTTCCGACTGGGTGTCTATGGCAGCCCATAGAAGCGTATGCGGGAAAGTTGTAACGGTTTGACATTCTGATAGAGGACTGTCCCAACATCAAATACACCAATTTTGGTGTCTCTAACTCATTCCCTCTAGCGCCACCACCTGTCCAAAGTTTCAAAAATATTATGCTAATAACTTTTGAACCGTAAGGCCTATCAACAAAATTCTTTTTTCCTCTGATTCCTGAGCTCATGCCGATTCGATTGCACCCTATGACGTCATTTTCCGTCATAAAAAATTTTCCGCCATTTGAATTGTCCAAAAAACCTACTTTTGCGAACTCGTCCTAGACGGTTTGTCCGATTTTCACCAAAATTGCACCAGATCATCTTCAAGCAGTGCCAACAAAAAGTTATGGAAATCAAGTTGATTCGTCAAACCGTTTTCGAAAAACGCACAATCAAATTTTACGTAGAGCTTGCAAAAACAAATGTAAGTCTGTATCTCTGCAACGCTTAATTGTATTCAGACCAAACTTGGTACATGTCATCACAAGCATGACTTGAGGCTACATGCTGCGTTTCAGCGCAGTGCCACCTACTGGTCAGGAGATACAAAAAATGGCTATTTTTGTTTTTAACTTCTGAACGGTTTGTCCAAAAATCATAAAAGTGGTCTTGTTACATTCAGGGCATCATGCCGAGTCGACTGATATCCAATTTTCTCAGATCGGCCATTTTGGCTGTCGGCCATTTTGAATTAAGTGCTAAAATGTTGTATTTTTTGAACGCATGAATGAATTGTTGCAAAACTCGGTATGGATAATCAGTACGATGCCCTGAAGGAGCCAGAGAAGTTTTGAAACAGCGCCACCTAGTTATTATTGTTATTCGTCTTCTGACTGGGCGTCTATTGCAGCCAATAGAAGCGTATGAGGGAAAGTTGTAACGGTCTGACATTCTGATAAAGGACAGTCCCAACATCAAATACACCAATTTTGGTGTCTCTAACTCATTCCCTCTAGCGCCACCACCTGTCCAAATTTTCAAAAATATTATGCTAATAACTTTTGAACCGTAAGGCCTATCAACACAATTCTTTTTTCCTCTGATTCCTGAGCTCATGCCAATTCGATTGCACCCTATGACGTCATTTTTCGTCATAAAAATATGTCCGCCATTTTGAATTGTCCAAAAAACCTACTTTTGCGATCTCGTCCTAGACGGCTTGTCCGATTTTCACCAAAATTGCAACAGATCATCTTCAAGCAGTGCCGACAAAAATTTATGGAATTCAAGTTGATTCGTCAAATCGTTTCGATAAACGCACAAACAAATTTTAAGTAGCACTTGCAAAAACAAAAGTAAGGCTGTATCTAAGCAACGCTTAATTGTATTCAGACCAAACTTGGTACATGTCATCACAAGCATGACATGAGGCTACATGCTGCGTTTCGGTGCAGTGCCACCTACTGGTCCGGAGATACAAAAAATGGCTATTTTTGTTTATAACTTATGAACAGTTTGTCCAAAAATCATAAACCGCATCAACTGCACCACCTATTTGTCGAAAGTGATAATCAATTAAATCATATTTTTAGTTAATGTTTATGATTTTTCATCCATTTGCCTAAATTCATCTTTACATCTCTTTAAGTGCTACTTGCTGCAGTTGGTCTGACCATTCCAGCCATGTTGGCATGTATTGTCATCATCTTTGCGCTTGGCCCCGGTAATGGCTGCTTGCAGCTATATTTATTCTTCTTCTTCTTCCGACTGGGCGTCTATGGCAGCCCATAGAAGCGTATGCGGGAAAGTTGTAACGGTTTGACATTCTGATAGAGGACAGTCCCAACATCAAATAGACCAATTTTGGTGTCTCTAACTCATTCCCTCTAGCGCCACCACCTGTCCAAATTTTCAAAAATATTATGCTAATAACTGTTGAACCGTAAGGCCTATCAACAAAATTCTTTTTTCCTCTGATTCCTGAGCTCATGTCGATTCGATTGCACTATATGACTTCATTTTCCATCATAAAATTTTTTCCGCCATTTTGAATTGTCCAAAAAACCTACTTTTGCGAACTCGTCCTAGACGTTTTGTCCGATTTTCACCAAAATTGCACCAGATCATCTTCAAGCAGTGCCAACAAAAAGTTATGGAAATCAAGTTGATTCGTCAAACCTTTTTCGAAATACACACAATCAAATTTTACGTAGAGCTTGCAAAAACAAATGTAAGTCTGTATCTCCACAACGCTTAATTGTATTCAGACCAAACTTGGTACATGTCATCACAAGCATGACCTGAGGCTACATGCTGCGTTTCGGCGCAGCGCCACCTACTGGTCCGGAGATACAAAAAATGGCTATTTTTGTTTATAACTTATGAACGGTTTGTCCAAAAATCATAAACCGCATCAACTGTACCACCTATTTGTCGAAAGTGATAATCAATTAAATCATATTTTTAGTTAATGTTTATGATTTTTCATCCATTTGCCTAAATTCATCTTTACATGTCTTTAATTGCTATTTGCTGCAGTTGGTCTGACCATTCCAGCCATGTTGGCATGTCTTGTCATCATCTTTGCGCTTGGCCCCGGTAATGGCTGCTTGCAGCTATATTTTCTCTTCTGTCACTACAAGGGCTACCAGGGCTTAAGCCCTGAATGTTTTTGTCATCTTGTAGTGATGTAAAAAGTAGCAGTGCTTCAGTTTCTAGTTTTGTGATAATGTGTGGTATCAAGTGATTATAAAACATATTATATTTTAATATTTTAACAATACACTTTATTATTAAAGGTGCACTCAGTAACTTTTGTCTTTCTGTCATCTTGGACTTTGACTAGCTGGTTCATTATGACAACTGCTTCTGTCCTTCTTTTGCTGGTAAATAGCAGCGCAAATGCAGATCACACCGGTTTGATCGTACGCATCTGAGCCCAACCTAGCATAATCACACTGGTTTGATCACATGTGCTAAAGGGTTAATCGCAATTTTGTAATTTTTCAGTTTCAGATGCCATTGTAGAAATTTAGTATTCATAGTTAGCCATGATTAATTTAATCAATGAGTGAAAGTGTCAAATAACAGAATGGTTACTGAGATTAACCCTTTAGCACATGTGATCAAACCAGTGTGATTATGCTAGGTTGGGCTCAGATGCGTACGATCAAACCGGTGTGATCTGCATTCGTGCTGCTATTTACCAGCAAAAGAGGGACAGAAGCAGTTGTCATAATGAACCAGCTAGTCAAATATTCTTTTAAAAATCACAATATCTTTTTATATATATATATATATATATATATATATATATATATATATATATAAATATTAGGAACGCCATACTAATACTGTGTTTGACCCCCTTTCGCCTTCAGAACTGCCTTAATTCTATGTGGCATTGATTCAACAAGGTGCTGAAAGCATTCTTTAGAAATGTTGGCCCATATTGATAGGATAGCATCTTGCAGTTGATGGAGATTTGTGGGATGCACATCCAGGGCACGAAGCTCCCGTTCCACCACATCCCAAAGATGCTCTATTGGGTTGAGATGTGAACTTGGTGGTTACATGGTTACAGTGAACTCATTGTCATGTTCAAGAAACCAATTTGAAATGATTCGAGCTTTGTGACATGGTGCATTATCCTGCTGGAAGTAGCCATCAGAGGATGGGTACATGGTGGCCATAAAGGGATGGACATGGTCAGAAAAAATGCTCAGGTAGGCCGTGGCATTTAAACGATGCCCAATTGGCACTAAGGGGCCTAAAGTGTGCCAAGAAAACATCCCCCACACCATTACACCACCACCACCAGCCTGCACAGTGGTAACAAGGCATGATGGATCCATGTTCTCATTCTGTTTACACCAAATTCTGACTCTACCATCTGAATGTCTCAACAGAAATCGAGACTCATCAGACCAGGCAACATTTTTCCAGACTTCAACTGTCCAATTTTGGTGAGCTCTTGCAAATTGTAGCCTCTTTTTCCTATTTGTAGTGGAGATGAGTGGTACCCGGTGGGGTCTTCTGCTGTTGTAGCCCATCCGCCTCAAGGTTGTGTGTGTTGTGGCTTCACAAATGCTTTGCTGCATACCTCGGTTGTAACGAGTGGTTATTTCAGTCAAAGTTGCTCTTCTATCAGCTTGAATCAGTCGGCCCATTCTCCTCTGACCTCTAGCATCAACAAGGCATTTTTGCCCACAGGACTGCCGCATACTGGATGTTTTTCCCTTTTCACACCATTCTTTGTAAACCCTAGAAATGGTTGTGCGTGAAAATCCCAGTAACTGAGCAGATTGTGAAATACTCAGACCGGCCCGTCTGGCACCAATAACCATGCCACGCTCAAAATTGCTTAAATCACCTTTCTTTCCCATTCTGACATTCAGTTTGGAGTTCAGGAGATTGTCTTGACCAGGACCACACCCCTAAATGCATTGAAGCAACTGCCATGTGATTGGTTGATTAGATAATTGCATTAATGAGAAATTGAACAGGTGTTCCTAATAATCCTTTAGGTGAATGTATATATATATATATATATATATATATATATATATATGTTATGCCTGGTTCACACATCCTCCGTGAGCATGAGCGAGGCGTGAGTGGTCGCATTGGACATTCACATTGGCGCGTCTCTTCTGCGCGAAATACAAGTGCCTCTGCGCAGGAAATAAAGTTATCTATGGGGTCCTATGCCAAATGTTTTCTTTAATAATGTCGTAATAAGATGAGGTTATTGCTGCTTCAAGGACAACAGCAGACAGTCACATACACTTCATCTTTATCAGCACACTTGGTTGTGTTTGGTTAATGTTGTGTCTATACTGTACACCTTTATACACAGAATGGCGTTTTCATATGTCAAACAAACAACATGGGAGAAGGCTCGATTGGATTGACTTAGTCAATCCAATCGAGCCTTCTCCCGTTCCGTCCGTCAATCATTCATACTTACGGTGTTGGGAAAGTGGAAGGGCTAGGCTTTTAGAACCTTCTATGTTTCTATCACAAACTCAAAATTCAACATTGCATTGCATGTAAACAATATGGCGGTGTGTATAGCCGGCAAGCACATTTGCGATCACATCTTATCTATCATAATCAATCATTATAAACATCTAAAAACCACATTATATGTTTAATAATACATAATCTGACCTTCAGTGCACCTGCTGTGAAGTTTAATGTAAGGCAATTTTTTTTAATTACAGCATGCATTAAAGAACTCACGCTGTGGGATCCATTAGTACAGGATAAACTCACGAGCGAAAATGTTAAGCAAGTAGTATACAGCTGGTCATGTGTTTCTAACATGGCAGCCCCCATGTGTGGACCCTCTACGTGTAGAATAAAACAGCTTTTATAAGGTTACTGATATGAATGGAGTCTTCATTTTAATGTGGTAAGAGCTAAGTGGTCATGATTTCCTATATATTGCAAAATTACAATTAATGTATTTTAGGATTTAAACTTTTTTAATTAAAAAAATTACTGAGAGCACCTTTAAGTAATAAACTCTCACTAAGCACTTTATTGGGAACACCTGTAGACCTAATTATTCATCTGATTATCTTAACACCCAGCTGTGTGGTAGCAGTGTAATGCATAAAATCATGCAGATACAAGTCAGGAGCTTCAGTTAATGTTCACATCAACCATCAGAATGGGTAAAAAAATGGCATGATTTTCAGGCTGGTTTGAGTATTTCTGTACCTGGGATTTTCACACACAAGAATCTCTAGAGTTTTCTAATATTACGTGAGTGGCAGTTCTGTGGACGAAAATACCTTGTTGATGAGAGAGGTCAATGGAGAATGGCCAGACTGGTTCAAGCTGACAGAAAGGCAGGTAACTCATATAACAACTCTGTACAATTGTAGTAAGCAGAACAGCATCTCAGAATACCCAACACGTCAAAACTTGATGGGCTACAACAGCAGAAGACCAAGTCATGCACTTTATTAGGACCATAGTGTTCCTAATAAAGTGCCCAGTGAATGTATAAATAAATGATAGGTGTCTTTCTACAGTATCAATAACACCAAATACACAGTCAATTCAGTAAGCATGCACTGTCTTCATTCGCAGCTGTTTTCCAGCACTCGTGTATGTCAGAAGAGTGCTTGTCATGCAATTTTGGCTGTCTAGTCTCGGTGAGATACTGTAAAGACTGTTTTGTTCTGGTCCATCCAGATGCAGTAAGTACTAAATATTTAAGATATATATCCCTGAAAACAAAAAGTAATATAAACAGATATGCTTGAAGAATTTGCTAACTTTGTCAAACCTGATGACAAAATGTCTAGATGTCTGTTTTGAAAACTGTCGTAGAGTCTGGGACTAGTCTCGGCATGTCGCAGGAGTGCACACACAACAAGACCTTTGTGAGATCTGGTCTCTCTGCGGACCAGTCTCCATCTCAACATTAAAAGAGACAAGCTTGAGTCATGTGGTGTATACAATCTTAGATCTAAGCAGTGGTGAATTCTCAGGGCCAGCAAAGCCTTCTCTGCTGGCCTAGCATGCCAAATAAATAAATATTTTTCATCCTTTCATTCTCAATCACCTTTCTGGCTATGTATTTTTAATCGCTTTCCACTCTTAATTAATCTACAAACAAATAGAGAAAAACAAAAAGTTTATCCAGTCAGAATTTATTCCTTTGTGCTTACAAGCAAAGTGTGACCACTGTTTCAGAAATCGCGTACCTGAATCCAAAGCAGCGTATGAGTCTGAGCTCCACAAAATAAGGCATTTAGAATTTCTTCAGAATCACAACAGTGCAAATGAACGAGCAACTAAAGTAAGACTGTCAGGATGTCATATTCATCAGCCAATCAGATTGATTTATTTGTTCTTGGTGGGTGTGATCTTTAGGCTATGCCCCGGTAGTGGCCTTCTAGCTGACCTTGAGTGACGCAATCACGCTTTAAGTGATGTACGTAATTCAAGATCAAAAAACATAAGATCAAGCTGCATGACGAGTTGCATGTCATCACTACTGGTATTGGCGTTGAGAAAGAGATCCTTATGGATTTAAAAACACGAGATGTTCTGCATGACCATGTGATTGCTTTATTTATTAAACGGGAGAGGAGGACTGATTTTCACTTCAAGCAAATTGTTAAGTGCTTTTTGCATTTTTATAGCAACATCAGGAGTTTTCTAAGTGTAAATTAGGCTGCTTAAGCATTCAGTGTTGGATCAAGTTTTGAAAAGTAGTGCTGTGTTATATTCAACTCGGAAAGTCGGATTTTACAATTTCCTACAAGGAAATGTGCAATAGAATGCATTACGTCAGAATTACAACTTTTAGGCTCGTGCAGAAATTCTCAACTCCGATTTCGGCGAGATGCTGGTGCATGATGTCACACAAACAAGTCCACACTCAGGGAGATGTACAAAGTACGTGATAAACATTCACTTTATTAAGTAATATCGATAAATGAGTTAATTTCCACATTATGTGATATTAAAGCTTGTTTAAAAAACACCTGCAGAAACAGGTGTATAAAACATGACACATTATAATCTCTTTTGATAATCTTACACCTAAAGCACAATTGCTAGCGCTGCAGCATTGTTTAATGGTTGGGTTGCTAGGAGACATCTCTAATGAGAATCAAACCCCTGCTAAACTAACGGGAGAATTGCAGTTCTGAATATCGGGGAATGGAATGCATTTATGGTCGGAGATGTCAAGTGTGAATATCCCATATCCAACTTGAATGGAACGCAACATAACCGTGTACCCTGACGAAATGACATTTATTGCAAGCAACATTTAAATTGAAAATTTTATTAGATAGATTTTTCCAGGTATTATAGACCTCCTTGATAGATTCCTATGAATTTTTGTTATTTTTGAATGTCTGTTCGGGAGACTTTCATTTCACAAAAGTGTCATGCTGCAGTTAAAATTAGGCTTGCATGAGCATTAAGTGTCATTTCAAGTTCTGGCTTTCGTGCTTGGGCGTGTTTTTAAAATGTCAATTGGTATTACTAAATAGCTGGACATAATGTATGGTGCCCAAAGGCATAAGGTGTCTTATTCATTGTGAAACTGTGTTTTCTTAATGGTATGAATGACAATATTTAAAATGCACAGCCACTACTGGATCTTAAAATCCATATTACCATTCATCCTAGTTTTGTTGCCCATTTCCCAAAGCTGTCGTAACTTAAATAGTACTTTAAAATAATCTTAGATTTACAAGTGCTCTGGAGTAATCGTAGAATGCTCAGAGCATCTTAAGGAGACAGACTTATGTAGTCACCTGCAGAACAATCTATAATTTACACTTAATGCACTTAATACAGTTTAAAACAGTTAATTTATATAACAGCATATACCTAAAGCAGCATCTTGCACTCAGCACATGCATCATGCCTAGAGACTGCAATGACATGATGTATAGTGACAAAGGAGATAAATTCTGGTCTGTTCTCATTCAAAACTAATCCATCCCTTGCTTCAGAAGACATTGATTAAACCAGTGGAGTCATATGGATTACTTTTATGCTGCCTTTAAATAATTTTTGGAGCTTCAAAGACCTGGTCACCATTCGCTTGCATTGTATGAACCTACAGAACAGATATTCTTTTAAAAATCTTTGTTTGTGTTCATGCCCCGGCCTTTCTGTGTGGAGTTTGCATGTTCTCCCCGTGTCTGCGTGGGTTCTCTCCGGGTGCTCCGGCTTCCTCCCACCATCCAAAGACATGCAGGCTAGGTTAATTGGTGTCTCCAAAAAATTGCCCTAGGTGTGGATGTGAGTGTGAGTGTGTGTCTGTCTATGTGTGGCCCTGCGATGAACTGGCGACCTGTCCAGGGTGTACCCCGCCTTTCGCCCAATGTTAGCTGGGATAGGCTCCAGCCCCCCGCGACCCTGTACACAGGATAAGCGGTTGACGATGGATGGATGGATGGATGTTTGTGTTCAGCAGAAGAAAGTTATACACATCTTGGATTGCATGAGGGTGAGAAAATGATGAGAGAATTTCCAATATTAGGTGAACTATCCCTTTAATCAGCAATTATTAATAATAAAAAAGAAATGCATAAAATAGATAAATGAACAAATAGATAAATTAACTAGTAAATAAATAAATTACACTGAATTTTGTGGATGGCCATGAAGTTGGTAACAACAAAGTTAATAACAAACCAGCCGTAGGCTATATTGCGCATGTCTAGGCTCGTCATCCTCGTCTCTCTTCCTCTTTGACACCCAAAGGCACTCTCACCAGCAATACAATGTTGTGCAGCATTGACCTTTATAACTTTGGGGTGCAAAGAACTGACCTCCGCGTGATTGGTGGATGTTCCTAAAGCACAGCTTCCAGCCTTCTATAATTTGCACTCTGCTAACAACACAGTAAACCTTGTTATATTCAATATGTTTGATTATGGGCAGGATAATTCACAGGGGCTGAGTTCGTAATGGCATACTACCCATACTATTACTATTTCTACCATATATCTCTATGACAGAAATAGTAAAAGTTGTATGGTAGTATGCAATTCTAAACTCGGCCAGGGCCTAGGTGGTTAACCACATACTATTAGCATACAGATCCTGGAAGCAATTACACCTCGACCCCCAGAAATTGAGAAAACGAAACATGCAAACGCACATCTAATTAACGAAGCAGTGGTTGTCTAAAGTTAATATATCGTTCTACACAAAATTATCACAAAACAACATTTAATTAGCCTAATTAGTTAATTATGTTGAGTACGAAACAAAATAAATGTAAACATTTTTATAGTAAGGTAAATAATATGTATTTCTAAAGTTAAAGACAAAGATAATGAAGTTACAATGACGAGAGACACTAAACTGTCACATTTCAGTGACTCTCTTAATTAGCACTTAAATCGCATCCTTGCATCTGTGTTACGTGCAGGTTTGGGAAACGCAGTTTTAAACGAAGTTTAAATACACTGAAAGACAACAACTCAAGACAAAACACAAAATCGCTTGTAGAAAACCACTTAACCACTAGGATCAATCATTATTGGGAAACATAGCACAGGACCTTTTACTTTTTTATTAAACTCTTATTAAAACACAATCCAATAAACCTCACAAAAAAAACTTAAACAACTATTTTTTCCTTATAAGTAGCAATTTTAGCCTATTTAGAGTCTGCATTCTTCTAAACTAACTTAAAATACCTGATGAATCAATTAAATGATGTGAAACTCAAAACTGTCAATTGCACACAATGTGCGTCATATTACGGAAAGCAGAAAGGGAAAGTATGGTGTGTTTTTTTTTAATCATGCTTTAAAGTGTTTAATCATACATCTGATCTTCAATCATATCTGAAATTGAGACAAAAGTTAGCGCACCTTTTAGTTTTAGTTTCAGTAATATTTTAAGATGTACTATATAAATGACATCTGTACATCTCACAGATGTAACATTTAAACTTTTTTTATAAAGTGTATTATATTTCAATATTTCATCAAAGGATGAAATGGGGCATATGTATCTATAGAGGTCTGGGCTAAGCCCTAAAATCCACTGACCCTAGAGCTGCCAATGGACACCATGCTGCAGCAAAAAAGTAATGGAAAACTCTATTAACCACAGGTCACCCTGCTAGACTTGGATCAAACACACACACACACACACACAAACAATCAAAACAAGAGGCCTATGTTCCTTGCATATAAATTGCCTCTGATTTGCTTTTTCATTCCCTCTGGTTCCCTTTTTTGCCTCTTGTGTGTGTGTAAATGTGTGTATGGCAGATCACACAGCAAGTTAGATCAAAGCTTTCTGTGATGCAGTTACAAGAACTCAAGAGACTCAGCTGCCTTAAAGGGATAGTTCAGCAAAAAATGAAAATTCTGTCTTCATTTACTTACCCTCATTCAGTACTTCTGTGTAACAGAAAAGGAGATGTTAGGCATAACGTTAGGAACTGACAGTAGTACGGAATGCTGACTGTCTTGTGGAAAAAAAACAAGTCATACATGTTTGTAATGAAATGAGTAAATGAAGACAAATATAAATTTTTGAGCATCATAACACTTTAAAACAGCCACATGCATGTTAATATTAGATAAAGGCAAATCATAACAGGACCACAGTTTTCCAACTTTTATTATGGAAAACATGTGTGTGCGTGCACATCAGTTGGCAGATGAGTTTTCCTGTTCCATTCTGTTAAGCTCAGCGAACGTTGTGTAGCACAGAATCTCACTTGGCTTGGGTCAGATTCACTCACACATGTATAAATATACTATGTATGAAGGGAGTTTCCACTTATAGGCAACTTCAACTAAACCATTTAAATAGCCTACTGTCGGCAGAATTCACATTAGGTTTTTCAGAGTCCTGAGGATCACCAACGATTTCACAATTTTTACAATTGTTAGTAATCGCTCACTCTTGGAAGGAAGTCATTAGTCATCAATGCTATACATAAAAGATCCCTCCGGCTCCTCATGTTCAGTGTCTGCAACAGTTCTAGCCTCACATATCCATGTCTTTTATAAGGATTTTAACAAAATACCTAACCAAAGATCAAACTTTCTGACTGTTGTTTATCCTAAAGCTTTTAAGCCACAGTATGATCACCAAACTCTGGCTGTTCTGACATAGTTTTTTAAACTTTCAGAGAAGGCTCTAATTAGCCAAAGTTTGTCCTAAAGGAATAGTTCAGCCAAAAATGTAAAATTATCTCATCATTTACTCACCATCATGCCATCACAGATGTGTATGACTTTATTTCTTCTGCAGAACACAAACAAAGATTTTTAGAAGAATATTTCAGCTCTGTTGGTCCTAACAATGCAAATGAATGGTGACCAGACCTTTCAAGCACCAAAAATCACATCAAGGCCACATAAAAGTAATCGATTAGACTCCATTGGTTTAATCCATGTCTTCTGAATCGATGCAATAACTTTGGGTGAGAAACAGTTCAATATTTCAAATCATTTTTGTTTAACCATAAATCTCAAATAGGACATTTATGGTAAAAAAGGACTTAAATATTGAACTGTTTCTCACCCACACCTATACTATCACTTCTGAAGATATGGATTTAACCACTGGAATCATATGGATTACTTTTATTTGGCTTTTATGTGTTCTTTGGAGCTTGAAAGGTCTGGTCACCATTCACTTGCATTAGACCTACAGAGCGCAGATATTCTTCTAAAAATCTTTGTTTGTGTTCTGCAGAAGAAAGAAAATAATACACATCTGGGATGATGTGAGGGTGAGTAAATGATGAGACAATTTTCTTTTTTTGGTAAACTAACTATTTAAGAAATATTTATTTTCTAGTTTGAAACTATTATCTTCTCACATTGTTTGTAGATACAGCAGCAATGACACATTCAATTCTCATCCAATAGCCTTTTTTTCCAAGTATAGTTATGTAAACATTGAGAGCTATTAGTTTAAATTAGACACAAACCAATTAACTGAGAAGGTTGTTTAACTAGTATTGACAATTGTACTTAATTCTTTGTGCTCTCCTTTAAACACAGCAGTCCGGACATGCAGGCAATTAAAAATACAAGCACGTGCCCTCACAAATACTTGTTTAAGTCGTGACAGTGTTAGATGGGTGTAGGTTGTGTTTATTCTGTGTTACTCTTGTAATACGTGCTCATGTTTTATCAGGCAAGAGCTAACAGAAAAAAAAAAGAAGTCCATAAAACACACAAACATCAATAGCCACCCAGTCTTTGTGAATAAACAATGTACAATCAGTGTTTGAAATAAATCACCAACATGCATAATTTTTTACTGGCACTTAGTTTACACAAGCACATAAACTCAAGATCTGACTTTGAGAGTCATTTGTAAATGCTCCTCACATGCACCACAAACTGAGCCCCGCACCACAACCACAAGCCAAAACCCAATGGCATGAGCCACAATCTCAGGTTTTTACAGCTTTCAACACATTTATATTTTTTATTACATTTCATGCAATATACCCTCTCTACACAAATGCAGTGTTATCTCACAGTCAATATGCAGACATATTGGTAATATAGACCAATTCGACAACTACAACACAACTTGCATGTCTCTCCAGTGTGTTCCTGACCACTGAACTTCTTGAATTGTTTTTACAGCAGCGCAGGAAATTCAGAAAATTTATGAAAGTCTAAGCAAGCCCAAGCAACAAGACTCTTAATTCCCTAAAAATCTTTGGTTGAGAAACCATTAAAGCAGAGGTATTCAATTAAAGTTCCAAGAGGTCCGGTCTCTATATTTCCTTCCCAGCAGAGGTCTGGAGAATACGTAGTTCACATATGTCAGTAGTCATATGGCTATTAAATTATATAATATATATTTTTGAATAGTTTTTATAACTTGCCACATTGGCAACAATAGTACTTCGTAAAAAAATAAAAAAATAAATGCTAAACAGTCAAAATAGTCTCTTCAGAACGTGGCAGGGATGAGGACATTGGGGGCCCAGAGACAGCCAAAGTAATATGGTCTGAGGTATCTTCTACAAAAGGATTAAAATATTTTATGAATACTTCATCAGTCGAGGGCACCTGGATATGAATATTAAAAGATAAGATCAACAGTTAGTTTTGAAGCTGAATGACAGCAGTCCAGCTTTTGTGTTTTAAAATGTTTACATTCAGAATACAGTTGAAGTCAGAAGTTTACATACACCTTAGCCATATACATTTAAACTTGTTTTCACAACTCCTGACATGTAATCGTAGAAAACATTCCCTGTCTTAGGCCAGTTTGAATCACTACTTTATTTTAAGAATGTGAAATGTCAGAATAATAGAGAGAATGAGTTATTTCAGCTCTTATTTCTTTCATCACATTTCCAGTGGGTCAGAAGTTTGCATACACTTTGTTAGTATTTGGTATCATTGCCTTTAATTTGTTTAACTTGGGTCAAACATTTTGGGCAGCTTTCCACAAGCTTCTCACAATAAGTTGCTGGAATTTTGGCCCATTCCTCCTGACAGAACTGCTGTAACTGAGTCAGTTTTGTAGGCCTCCTTGCTCACACATGCTTCAGTTCTGGCCACAAATTTTTATATAAAATATCGTATTCGCAAAGTTATATCGACATACATCATAAAACTATTTTAAAGGATTTCTTCACAGCAGTGAATATAGTATCCATTAATAGGTCCCTCAGCCAATGGAATTGCTGTGACATCAGAGGGAGATCCTGCTTTTGATATAATTAGACCTCAAATGATTGGATGAAATTTGTCTACATGTCACCAGATTGAAGAAGACTTCTGATTGGATGGTTATGTGTGATTTGCCATTCTTTGCCATTCTGACAGTAGAAATGTTTTTGTCTTTTTATTAATAGTAAATTGATGAATAAATGTATCCTACTGGAAAGAAAATAATTAGTTAAATGTGACATCACATTGTCCTGAACGATAAAGAGTGATATGAGTTTTTGTCAACCCGATTTTGACTGGCTCCAACATTTATGGTTTCACTGTATGCCAAATATAAGAATAAGAAAATATCAAGGTAACCATTACTTCCCATGACAGGATATGTATTTGTTTTGTAATGAAATATTTCAGTCTTTTCTGAGAAAAAATGAAAAGCTGTGGAAAAGAAACGTCTAGGTTACTGTTGTAACCTCTGTTCCCTGTTGGAGGGAACGAGATGTTGTGTCGAAGAAGCGACACTAGGGCTCTCCCTTGAGAGCCTTATGCATCTCTGAACTTTGAGATAAGGCCAATGAGAAATTGGCAGACAGAATTTGCATGTCCCGCCCCCGGACATATGGGTATAAAGGGAGGGAAATGCATCTGTTCATTCAGGATTTGTCTGAGGAGCCGACAATGAGGTTCGGCCACAACAGTGGCTCGGTTCAGCGACGTGGCCGGGAGGACACAACGTCTCGTTCCCTCCATCAGGGAACGGAGCTTACAACAGTAACCTAGATGTTCCCTGTCTGTTGCTCATTTCGACGGTGTGTCGAAGAAGCGACACTAGGCGTCCGATTTTAATCACGCAATGCGCTGAACCGTGTACATGCGCTGCTGACACAGGTGCGGGCAGGTAGTTTGTGTGCCAAAACGACAGGCTGTGCCAGACTGCACGTACCCTTCTCCAACGCCCCAAAAAATCGGCAAAACCTTCTGGTTCCTTCCCCCCGATATGGGGGGAACAAGGCGACGTGCCAAACATGGGAGCAAGCTGCGCCAGCCGCGCCTTTTCTCTCTCTATGTTTCTCGCATAGAGTTAAAGCGGCTGGGGCTATCTTAACGCTATCACATGCATCGGGGAAGGCGTTCTTTCCAAGTTCCTATTCTTTCAGGGGGGAAAGACCCTGCGGAGACCACACCTGCCCAGACTGGGGGAGGTAAAGAGTAGTGAAATACATCACATGGGCTTTTAGGTCACATGTGGAGAATGGCACGGTGGTAGATCCTACCTCATTGGGAGGGAGGAGTTGCTACAAACACGGCGACAGTGAGGACTGCCCAAGGGAGACGCGGGTCCGCTCACAAGGGGACCGTACCGCAGAAAATAAAAGTCCACATGGGGGCCCGACCTGTGGAGCACCTGTTCCAGTACAGGTTAAATTGAGTACCCGCATAGGGTTTGGTCGGCGAATTCCTCCGCTGAATTTGCGGACCAGAGGGCTAGGGAGGAGTCATCCAGGGAGCCAAGTAAGTATACACATACACCTTCAAGGTGGAGGGGGACAGCCTCCCCTCCAACCTCTCCTGCAGGAGTGAGAGCACTGACCCGACCGCGCACCTCTGTGGGTCTTCAGCCCGGGAAGAACACCAATTCACGAACAAGCACCACTTCAGGGCGTAAAGTTGCCTGGTAGAGGGAGCTCTGGCTTGGTTGATCGTGTCTATGATAACAGGTGGTAGGCCAGTTAGATCTTCCGCATCCTGTCCAGGGGCCAGACGTGGAGGTTCCAGAGGTCTGGGCGTGGATGCCAGAGAAAGAAGGTCCTTCCTCAGGGGAATTCGCCAGGGAGGGGCTGTCGCGAGGAACACGAGATCCGAGAACCAAGTCCGAGAGGGCCAATAACATTACATTTACATTTTTTGTACGCTAACGTGGTGGTGCTGTCTGATCGGATCAAGTTTTGACGCTTGCCCCAAACTAGCGGGAGAAACATCCACAGGGCAAGAAGTACAGCCAACAACTCTAGGCAGTTGATGTGCCAGCACAGCTGGGGCCCTTTCCAATGGCCTGTGGCTGCGTGCCCATTGCACACGGCACCCCAACCCTGTTTCGAAGCGTCTGTGGTGATCAGGACCCGTCGGGACACCTGCTGCAAAGGAACTCCTGCCCGTAAAAAAAAGAGGTCTGTCCTGGGTTTGAAAGTTTGGTGGCAGGCGGGGGTGATAAACACATGGTGCGTGCCGTGGCACCATGCTCGTCTCGGGACTTGAGTCTGGAGCCAGTGCTGGAGCAGTCTCATATGCATCAACCCCTGTGGCGCAACCGCCGCGGAGGATGCTATATGCCCCAGGAGCTTTTGGAAATATTTTATTAAATGCTATTAACCCACATGCCTTGCCTGAACGAGGTGAGTCACTGACTGCACGCGCTCGTTGGTGAGGCTTGCTGACATTGAGACCGAGTCTAACTCCATGCCGAGAAAAGAGATGCTCTGAACCAGGGCGAGCTTGCTCTTTTCCCAGTTGACCTGAAGCCCTAAACGGCTGAGGTGCCTGAGCACCTGGTCCCCGTGAGCGCATAGTAACTCTCGGGAGTGGGCCAAGATTAGCCAGTCGTCGAGGTAGTTGAGTATGCAAACACCTGCTTCCCGAAGCAAGGGTGGGGGTCAAGTCAAAGTCAAGGGCTGCCTCTGTGACCATCCTAAAAACGCAAGAGGACAGGGACATGCCGAAGGGGAGGACTTTGTATTGATATGCCTGACCGGCGAACACGAACTGTAGAAAGGGTCGATGTCGAGGTAAGATTGAGACGTGGAAGTATCTAAATCTAACCAATCTAGATGCCGGACGCAAGTTAGGATGTGTCTTTGCGTGAGCATTTTGAACGGGAGTTTGTGCTAGGCCCGGTTGAAAACTCGCAAGTCCAAGATCGGTTGTAAGCCACTGCCTTTTTTGGGTACGATGAAGTAAGGGCTGTAGAAACCCTTCTTCATCTCGGCTGTAGGGACAGGCTCTATTGCATCTTTGAATAAGAGAGTCGTGATTTCCGTGCGCAGGGATTTGGCGTTTTCGCCGTGCACTACGGAAGTGCGACGGGGCATGATGTGAGAGATGCCCTCCGTCTGTTTCTTTACCGCTGAGAACTGCTGGGCAAAGTCCTTGATGGTGTCGCTGAAAAGGCCGAACTGGGAGATGGGCGCGTTGAGAGCGTGTTTTGTCTACTTCGCGCATCTCGACCAGGTTCAGCCACAGATGTCGTTCCTGAACCACGAGGGTGGCCATCACCTGCCCGTGTGACCGCGCTGTGACCTTCATGGCCCTGAGGGTGAGGTCAGCCGCTGAGCGCAGTTCCTGCAGCAAGTCGGGGTCAGGACTACCCAAGTGCAGATCTTTAAGTGCCTTGGCCTGGTGAACTTTCAGGAGGGCCATGGCATGCAAGGCGTAAGTGGCGCTGTAGGCTTTGGAGGTCAGTGAGGACATCAACCACCCTGTCCACCTGGGGGACCGCCATGCACATGTGGGCCGCTCCGCCATTGAGGGTAGTGAGAGCAGATGAGCGAGATGATCGATTTTGGGCAGTGAAAGGTGCCCTCCACGACCTCGTCAGCTCATCATGCGTCAGGCCATTCCAGCGTGCTGACCCGAAGGTGGCTTTCGTGTCAGACGCCGGAACACTCTCCAATGCGGCGAGCTCATCATCCAGCTCAGGGGACTCAAGAGGATAGGCAGACTGGCCGTGAGGCGAGCCGCTGTCACCCCGAGCCCGGGCGGAAGTCAACGAGCGTGTCGGGGGCAGGTGGTTCGTGGGGACGTACCCGGCGAAACCGAGCCCGCTGCCATCCTCAAATTGCCTCCATCAGCAGCCAGTTCATCCTCAATCCTGTGGGAAGAAGGAGCGATGCGGAGGGCGGCTGGAGTGGCATTCCTTTTTAGGAAGGAAAGTCGCTACCGCAACGTTGCCATGGTAAGGTTCTCGCAGTGAGAACACAACCCATCCACAAACGCTGCCTCGGTGTGATCGCAGCCCAGACACATGAGGCAGCGCCTGTTACCATCAGGAGCGGAGCGAACTCTACCACATCCAGGAACTACACAGGGGCGGAAAGGCATGTTTATAAAGACACGTCCTGAAAAGGATGTTCAATGCTGCTGTGTTATGCTCTTTTAGAGAAAAACACTCTTTTTTTATGGAAAATTTCTCTTTTAATAGCACTGTCGAAGTGCCCAGGGGCAAAGCTGCACTGCGCCATAGATCCAACAGCATGCGCTCAGAGATGAAAGGAAACAGACTGTGACTCGCAGCTCGCTGCTCACACAACCGGTCAGCTCCGAAGAAAATTTCTGAATGAACAGACATATTTCCCTCCCTTTATACCCATATGTCCAGGAGCGGAACATGCAAATTCTGTCGCCAATTTCTCATTGGCCTTTTATCAAAGTTCAGAGATGCATAATGTGTGTTTGTAGTGTGTGTACACAACCACCCTATAATAATAAAAATCCACCCAGTCCTTTTTTTTTTAAATCCCCATAAATCATAAGCATATTGTCAGAACAAGCCATTCGCAGATTCTGTACAAAGTGATATCACTTTGTACAGGCTCTGCCCACGACTGTTGACGGACACTGCCGACGGACATGTTTGTTTGTGTATTGTTTCTTTATAGCGCTTTAGATCTTTAGGGGCATAATAGGTGCCCTTTAAATCCTTTTTCTACCATAAATCTAAATGTTGATTTTCACTTGAGTAAAGAAGGACTTAAATATTGACGTGTTTCTCACCATCTATCATATCGTTTCATTAATCCACTTCTATTCTTAAATTATAGAAAATAACTGACAAATTATGTGACATATTGTATATTGAGCTGTATGGAATGCACTGTATAGTAAATAGGTATATCAGTTGTATAGGAGAAAAAACATACACGTTCATATGCTGGAAGCTACAGGATTACATCACCCCCATTAATATACTATTAATCGGCAAAGCTTGAAATGTATGTAACTCGGTGGCTGTTTGTTTTTCTGGAACTCAGGCCTATATGATATGATGTCCCTCTGTTTACTATGATTACTAATGGGGCTTTTCTACTGAACTGTACAACTCACCTCAACTCTGCTCGCTTTTTTGGGGTTTTCCACTGTGGATAGTACCTGGTACCTGATACTTTTTTAGTACCACCTCAGTAGAGGTTACAAGTGAGCCGAGCCGATCCTGCAGATCACTGGTTGGTCAGGGAGAAACGTCACTACCAGCATCACTAGATTTCTGACACGTGACATCAACCCACTAGTTTTAAAGTTAGCAACAGCGATAACAGTATCATTTGTTCACGCGACTTTCGAGTTGTGAAAAAAGAAATGGCTGTCCGCAAAACCACGCCATGGTCAATAAACGAGGTGCAGACGGTCCCCTTGTTAGCCATGAGCGAAACGAAAAAGTCTCTCAAGAAGTTTCTCAGCTGTTGGCCGCACATGGACCTACCAACAGTGCAGGGAAAAGTTAAAAAACTTAAAAGTGACTACAGAACCATCAAGGAAAAGTGGAAGTGGTTCAACCAAATGGACGCTATCTAAACCAGTGAGCAATGGGAGGGAGAGTGCCCTGGACTGCGGATGGTATGTTTTTTTATGTTAACTCTATACTCTGCATGAAAGCTTCACTTTATTTAGTTGACCAGCTTCAATTTAACTGTTACACTTGTGTAAAATCACCATGCAACAACTGCTTTATGCAGCACAATGAGCTAGTAGCTAACAGCTAGTGGTTGTGTTAATGTTTTGGTCAGTTTGTGTCGTGTTTAAGATGATGTCATGGCAGTAGAGGTGGCGCAACTATGACGATCAGTCTATAATCCCACCTATGTTGAGACTTACAAGCACTAAACTGCAGTGGAAATGCAAGCTCAAAACGTAAGGCGAATAGTGTTGAGGCAAGTCTAACCGCAATGTGCAGAAGAAAACTGCCATAAGGCTAAGACCAGATCACTATGCAGGTAGGCATAGACATCTTAAGAAATATAAATATGTACGTTGACAGAGAGGGAGTGTGGCTGCATGTAAAGTAGAGGAAGTGGATAATGAGGCTTTCTACTCAACCCTAGCACTTCTTTTCACAGAGGCTGAGAACCGCACGTGGGCACATCATGGTTTGTGTGTGTGTGTGAGGATGTGACTATTATTAAAAAATAAAATACAAATCTCTAACACTTTAAAATAAGGTTCCATTCATTAACATTAGTTAACTAACCATGTACAATATATTTTGTACTGCATTTAATAATCTTTGTTAATGTTAGTTGATAAAAATACAATTGTAAGTTCATGTTAGTTTATAGTGCATTAACTAATATTAACATATACTAATACATTTTAAATCAAAAGTATATGTATATGTTTAAATTAGCATTAACCAACATTAATAAATGCTGTAAAAGTATTGTTCATTGTTAGTTCATATTAAATAACATTTTTAACTCATGTTAACATATATAACCTTATTTTAAAGTGTTGCCAATTTATCTCTGTTTAGTAACTGTTTCTATTTTTTCTTTCCTCCAGGGTTTGATGGTGTGGATCCTGACAGACTACAAGCTGCAAATTCCAAAACTCACATTTTTTTAATATCTGGAAAAAATCTTGCCAAAGTAACATTAACAGCAGATTACTGTCATCTATAAATGTGCTTTCTGTATCACAAAATGAGAAATTATCATACGTCTTGACATGTCAGTAGG